>JAAAKE020169789.1:0-11524 GCA_010014785.2 Anisolabis maritima | reverse complement strand
ATCTTACAGAGTGTAGGCTTTCTACGCATATAGGATCTATAGCTAGTCTTCTCTCTCTCTCTCTCTCTCTTTCACACATATATAAAAGAACATCTATCTATCTATATGTAAGAAAGTTGAGTGATCTGCTATCACACGGGCCCCCCCCCCCCTGGTAGCCAGTGTTCACAATTATAATTTATTTCTCATATTTAGAGATTTTTCGTTGGTGTGTATTAATCAATTATCAATATTTTTTTAAAAAATTAAATTTTTTTAGGCTCTTCGGCATCTTAGGCCATATAGATTTTAAACAATCACAATTAGATTATATATTGTATGATACAATTATGCAAGCCTATTTATTTCTATCATTTGGTATCCAATTGAATTTAAAAAAAAAAAATTTTTTCATAGGATTGCCAACCCACGCTCCCTTGGCTTTGAGCGTTATCAATAGTGACAATGTCAGTATCTTTAACTTCTCGGTCACGGGGGGGGGGGGGGAATTAAATTAAATTAAATTGGCAATTAAATATCGTTTATTATCAAACATAGGAAATAAAAATTTTTATATTTTGTTTTCTTCCTATCTTTTCTATGCAATTCTTAAAAACCTAAATTGATGGCTCCACTCTATAGAAAATGATTAATATTATACATCTTAAAGACTAGATAGTCTTATATGTACAGCCAATTTAATCTAGTTGAAGAGAAAATCGAAAAAATAAAAAAACTAAAAACAATACATCAATAAACTGGGCTCCAAACAATTGGGGGGATAAGAGTTAAGAGATTTCAAAGATTATCTAATTATCTAATAAAGGGGTACCTAATTTAAATATACAATTTCAGCCTCAAACATTTTTTCGTTTTTGAGAAATCGGAAACAGATAGGCGATTTTGCGAGATCCATTTTTTTAAACTTAGGGGATCTCAAAACGTGTATTTCCGTTGAAATAATAACATAGATTTTTTTTTTGCGATTGCAATACTTTCTCACTCCATATTTCATATATAGGTAAGAGAAAGTAAAATAGATAAATAAATAGTTTAAAGATAAATACTAAAAGAAAGAAAAGGAATTTTTTCAAAAAATATTTATTTATATCCTCCTTGAGAAAATGAAACAAATTTCAAAGTCATAATAATATCCTTGATTTTCTAACAGAGCTTAAGAGAAGACACTAATTTTCTTATTACACACTAAGAGGGAATTTTTTAAATATTACCAAGAAAAACTAAGAAAGAAGTTATTATATATATAAATATATATCTCTACATCCCTTCATTTCTGTGCTAATAATAATGTTTTCAAACCAATAAATAAATAAAATAAGTAATGGATTTAATGGATAATTGACATTGCAAGAGCATTGATGTTTAATAGATAAGAAATAAAGAGCTGGAATCTATATATTTAACGTATCTTTCAAAAACAACCAACTTTTTTGACATTCATTTCAACTCTCTTAGTAAATAAATTTCTCATTCAAAAGTAATTTATACAAAGGAATGTATATATTAAATTAATATTCGCTAATATGTATGACCAACGTAAATTAACATTATTATTTTAAAATAAAATAAATGAAATTGGATTTCATCATTATTATTATTATTAAATTAAATTAAATTTTTTTTGTCTCTTCGGCATCTGAGGCCATATAGACTTTTAAATGATACACAATATATTTATTAACGATACAAATAATGCAGGCATATTTATTTATATCCAATTGATTTAAATTAGTTTTCATCAATCTGCTTGGGATCCAAACCCACTGACTTTTAAGGTTATCAATATTTTTTTTTTTTTTTTGTCTATTAATCCTGGCTGTTGGTCAGAGACCATCCCGCCAAAAATAGTTATCAATATTGACAATGTGAGTGTCTTTAACTTCCTGGTGTTATTATTATCAATAATATAATTAATTAATGCCTTATGTCACCATTTAATAATTGGAATTAATACACAATATTTTTATTATTCACTACTTACATACATATCTATTATCATCTCCTCCCGTGGCCGAGAGGTTAAAGACACTGACATTGTCAGTAATTGATAACCAGGGGTGTGGGTTCGGATCCCATCAGAGTCCGATGAAAATTTAAATCAATTGGATACCAAATGATATAAATAAATATGCCTGGATTATATACATGTATCGTAATTAAAATAAATGTGTGCCGTTTCAAATTTTATGTGAACATTGAGCTTGAATTTTTCTGGAAATTTTTAGCGTAACCCTTAGGGATTTAAGGCTAGGTTTAATTTTTGGGAAATTCATTTAGGCTATCTAAGAAATTTTAAAAATTTATTTTTAAATTTTAATTCTCTTTTAAATAATTAAAATTACAACTTTAAGGAATGTGAAGTGTGAAAGGACCCAATTTGGGGAAACTAGTTATAATTATATGGGGAGCGCAGGGGCTAGTTTATTAATATTTTGAGATTTTTTTTTTTTTATATTCAAGTTTAAAATTTAGTTTAAAATCTCAAAGTAAAGAAAAAGAATGAAAAATTTCCCTGAAGGCGATGATGGCTTTGACGTCATGTCATGTGTGTATACTAACCGTGGCGCTAAAAATGAAAATAAACATTGACTTAACTTTTTTTCTTCTAGTATGCCTTGAGTGCAAGAATGATCATGTGGGATGGATATTTTAAAAATAATATAAAATCCCTACTACCAACTATAAGATAACATATTATGATATAATCATTAAAAAAAAAAAAAAAAGAAAGAAAGAAAGAAAAAATCCAATGCAAAGATAAATTTAGGATTCTCTTAATCAAACCTGAAGATTCTTAAATAAGAACCAACAAAATATTTTCTTATTTTCCTTTCTCATTTTCGGATTTGGCAAAATGTCATCAAATTCCTTTCTCTATTCTAAGATATCCGATATCCAATCGTTTCCCAAAATGAGAGTCAAGAAACTTTTGTTGGTGTAAAGGAGATCACATCCCAAAAGACGATAGAGAATTGAAGAACTAAAAAACATACAACTTGTGACTTTCAGAGAATATAGGAATTTTTCAAGCTCTTCTAACTCGACAGTTACACAACTTGTGACCAACCCTATGCTATGCAAAGCAAACATCCACATTGGATGGATAAATTCGTTCATCCTCCAAAGATCCCCCCCCCCCCTCACTGAAGAGCCCAATTATTTCAAAAACAATAATATTATTAAAAGATATCATATCCAATTTTTTCAATAGGCCTCCTTCATTTACTGCAGAACAATCGAACCCAAAATCATTTCAAATATAATTAACCAAACGATTGTTTTTTGGACTTTTTTCTCTTTTTAATTTCAATTTAGATAATATTATTTTCTCTTTTTTATTGTATTATTTTTGGATTCATGTGTCATATTATAGATGGAAAAACGGCTTGATGGCCAAAAGCCTGACCAAAAATAAATCAATAATAAGTAAATAGCCATGTCCTTTGGTGTAAAGGTAAAGATCTCGCCTCACGTACCAAATCCCGTCCTGAGCGACAAAAATTTATAAAAAATGAAATCAGTCAATCAGCGGATTTATATCCGATCCTTAATCCCAAATTGTACATTAGAGAAGTTTTTAAAAATTCATGAATCAACCGAAAAATAAATTAGCAAGGTTTTAAAATTCAGAAGTATTTTAAAAAATACTTTCTGTAAAATTAAATAATTTTAAATGAAATCTAAATTGTAGTTCTAATTCTTATATAAAAACCAACAAAATATAAGACAAAATAATATGAGAAAAATCAAATGAAGATTATTTTATGGATAAGAAATGTAATCTATTTTAGAACGCAATCTCTTCTTTCGTTATTTTGTTTAAAAAAACAAATAAATTAATAAGAGCCGTTAGTGTAAAAACGTAAAGGTAAAGTTAACGTATGAACGAAGGTTTTATGATCTTAGAATTACAGTTTTTGAATTGATTAGGAAAATTATAGTTTTCTGTGATAATGAACCAAGTAAAAAGTAAAAGTATTACTGAGAAGGAAATTCTTTTACAAACATCTCAATATTTTAGAAAAAATTTCTGCATTGGCTACAAATTGATATAAAGAAATAACGATGTAATCTAAATGGCTTCAAAAAAAAGGTTTCATTAAAATGATTTAGAGTTTTCTCTCCATGCTGACGTATTTTATTTTATACCGGTATTCTTATTTTTTTTAGCTCCTACTCAACGGATTAATATGAAAATTAGTCCAGGGCTGGAGAGAAAATCGTGAGGCGCATTAAATATTGGAAAGGCTTTTTTACCGCCCCCTGCGGACCCGATTGTTCATCCTTTTCCGAGAAATAAGCCAAAATAAAAGCTACACACACACACACACACACACATCCATTTTTTTGGTCATTTTGATTTGAAACAAAGATATTTTTTAAAATTTTGGGGGGGGGGGTCAAATTTTTTATCATATTACTTTCCCCTTTCTTATTTTATATACGTTTATATAAGTGAGAGAAAGAAAAATAACTAAATTTACGATTGTAGATAATTTTGTTATTCACGAATAATAAAAATGTCTAGGCGTATGCAGGGGTATAAAAATTCTCCAAATAATCTTTGATATATTAAAGGAAGGCAGATAAAGAAAAGCTTCCAAGGAGCAAAGGGGCAAAGGGGCAAAAAAAGGGAACCTCCAAGAGATGGAGGCGAGGTCTCTTCTAAAAGACAAATAAAATTTAATATAGTATTCCTTTGATTAATAGAATAATTATTTTAATTTTTAATTCTCTGAAACTACTTGACGGATTTTCATGGGTTTTTTTCAATATATAGAAAATTTTCCATTGGTTAGGGGTCTACAACAAAAAAATTCTACAAATTTAATTAATCTATATTAATAAATTTTAATTGTTGCGGTTTTGATTTTTTTTTTTTTGATAGGATATTATTATTTAAATCCATTCATTTCATAAATATTAAATTTCAGAAAATTTCAAAGAACATTACTAAAAAAAATATAATAATGGGACAACTAATTCATAAAATTTTTCAAACATCTGAGTATACCTTGGGAACTTTGATTAAAACCCAAAGCGAAAATGAAGAACGAGGTGCAGGGGGTGAAGCGATAAAAAATCAGGTGTCTTCTTGACTTTCTCCGTAGACACATATATAGGAGAGTTTCTACAATTTATTTATAGAAAAACGTTTCAGATTTGCATACAACATTTGACTTGACTCAGAGAAATCATATTTAAGTTTTTTAGAAAAATGTCTCAGGTATACGAACGTAATTAAATTGTAGAATTGCGGTAATTGAATTACGAGCTAAAGACAAATTTTGTTCCGCCATGGCGAATGAAATTGACTGGGCAAGAGAGAATTCAAGTGCCAAACTCAACTCAGCAAGTCAAGGGAGATAATTATCCGTTGAATGAGGTCTCGAGACCATCTCTCTCCTTATGTTTAAGGGTTCGTTAATGTCAGCCTCCCCACTAAAGTCTCTTCTGCACTATTATCTATAATAAAAATAAATCTTAGCTTATTTATTAGTTTATATCTCTGGAACCACTCATCGGAGAAGGATGAAACTTTATAGGTCTCGAATCAGTCCGAAGGAGACGGTACAAAAAGTTTTATATTTATATTTATTTATTAAGAACCACGATTTTCTCAGCACTAAATTTTTTGAAATTTAAGACGTTTGTCTCCAGCCCCTAGGTGAAACAATACGGTGAGTGTAAGAGCAAAAACTTCGGTCAAAAACTACGTCGTTACTTAGAGAAACTGAAATTTTATTTAATCCCTTTGTTGGAGAAAATTAATTTTAGTTTAAATAATACTATTCAAAAATTTTAAATGTAAAAGAGTTTTGGAGAAATAAATATTAAATGATTTAAAGGAGATTTGCAATTTTGTTATCTATTTGTAATAAAAAAAAAATTTTTTTGACCCTTAGATTTCGCTTCATATTCTAAGGGTCACGGGTCACGCTTTTCGTCTTATATTGGTTATCAAATACTTTAAATAATATATAAATATTATTATATATAAAAATAAATAGTGACAGATAACAACATTATTATATACAAATCATTCATTTTTTTGATAAAATAAAGCGTCGGGTCTTCATTAAAAGATTTTTTACTTTCAACGAACGTGCCCCATGCTTTTTTTTTATTATAAAAAAAAAATTATTTTCCTTTGCTAGTTGATAATGCAATTTATTATTTAGAAATAAAAAAAAATAAAATCTAAAGTCAAATTAGAAATTTAATACATATAATTTTTTTAAACACCTCCTTCCCCAATAAGATGAATATCAGGAATTTTACATTGGGGCTCAATACAGTAAGTAGTAAGAAAAGAAGAAAAAATCATTAAAAGATGGAATAAATGAAATATTATAATAAAAACAGATGATGAAACATAAGTGCTGATGGCTCTGGGCACTAATTTTAGGTATTTTTACTGTTAAAAGTTGGCAATTAAATCTATTTGTCTTGTAATTATTTTTAAGAGTTATTCATTGTTGACTCCCAAATTTTTGTTTGCCTTACTTCATGATCTAAAAGTTAGTGGTTTGCTTCTCCTTGTGGGAGACAAAAGCGAAATATCGGCCCTTGTCATTGATTATAATAAAAAAAAAAAAAAACATTTTGATTTTTGCAAAATAGATTTAATAAGTGAACAAAAGAAAAAAATCCCCTTTATACTAATATCCAATAAAGAAGAAGAGAGAATATAGCGGACCAGGCAAATAATATATTATTCACACAGATTAAATATAAATTTGTTTTTGCAATATTATTGTACTTTTCTAATTTTCCTTGTCCAAAGTCAGGGGCTCTACACTCGTGGGCCCTCCGCATTTCTGGCCCTTGCTACGCCATTGATTAAAACCTTTTTGATTAAAAAAAAAAAATCATTGGATCGTACTTTTGGTGTATTTTATTCATTATTTATTTATTAACTTATTTACTTCTCCTGTTCCTTGCCTAGAAAAGTTGTGCTTTCCCAGAGCCAAAGGAAATGGTTAAGGTAAGAGAAAGTAATGTGATGTATTTTTATAAATAAAACATTCCATCTCAACGTGGAATTTCTTGAGAGCTAGATCCTAAACGTTTAAGGCAGAGGAAATATCATTTTGAATTTAATTTTGACTGCTGCGGTCATTTTGTACAATTATATTGGAATAAAGATCAGTATCGGTGGCTTCTGGCGGGCGTGTTCCTTGGGGCCTCCCATCCGAGGTTCAGCGCTGTTTGGCCTTGCTTGTCAACAAACATCTTGGTGGGGGTTCTTCTCCCAGGCCAGGCCCGCCGGCAATTTACAACATTGTTGTGTGTTTCTATTGTTACCCATTACACTTTTGTAATTTGAGCGAAAAGTCTCAACAAATAAAACAAATTTCAAGAAAATGAGGGAATTTATTTATTTAACTATTTTTTTATTTATTTATCCACTTGTTAGATATTATTTGACCTTTGTAATATATACAATTCATATTGAATTTTATTTTTCTCGGCATCCAGGAGCCATCAATGGTAAGTTTTTACAATATTCTTAGATGTTAGGAATTGAGTCCTTAGGCGTTTCTGGTTTAGCATTGAACTCTAACTAAACTGGAAGCCGAATTTCTGCGCTGTTTAGATTGTAGATGCTCTTTCTATCGGCTTTCAGGTTTAATCTTCTCCCTGTAGAGAGATTGCGTGTCTGTACATCTTGATCTTATTCAATGAGCATCTCAAATAGGGGATTGAAATTTCAGAAGATGGTATACATGATGGAGCCAAGAAGTAGAAGTATAAAGGAGACAAGAGCCTGGGGAGAGGGGGACTCGAACAACTTAGAAATAATTTAATTATTTCAATTCCTTTTTTAGATCGACGTTCATCTCTTTCTTCCTTCTCTCTCTTTCGGCCAACGCTCCACTCTACAAAATCTTCCATCCCACCCTTGGGAGGAAAATGATTAATACATCTTAAGATGCCAGAAGACATCGTCTCATTGAGAATGAAAATGCAAAATCGACTACAAGTGGCTCTGGAAAAATCTTGGAAGAGTTACGCCCCCTGGACCCCCTGGTTTCTTCTTTAAAAATTCCTATTCCTGTTTCTTTTCTTGTAACAGAGGAATAATCGAATTTTTTGTAGAACTTTATTTTTAAGGAATTTTCTTTAAAAAAAGAAAAGAGTAATTTGGATCAAGATTTTGAAGGATAGTCAAAATGAAAAGATGGATACAAAAATTTGATATCAACTATCCCTGCATTTTGATCTTAGAGGGAAATAAGTTGAAAATTGCATCCAGGTCATAAGAAAGTAAAATTTTAATAAAACTTCAAGTGGGGCAATAACGATGATGCCGACGTGAACGCACTCCCGTTGGCGACCAAGTACTACCGTTTTTTTTTTTTTTTTTTTTTTTTGAAAATAAATTTAAAGTTAACCGGAGGGTTTCCAATCATAAAAAGAAAATAATAATTGCTAGAAAAGAATGTTTCTTGGAATTTTTGGAATTTTTATACAAAATTGGATACAATTTTAGGTGCAAGCTCATCTCAGAGTCAATTATCATTTTCAGTAATTTATCTACGTGCATCTCATGACTTCTTATCTTAAAACATTCAATCAAAATTGGATAGAGAAGTTCTAAAAGTATAAACCAAAACTCTTAGATATATAAATATATATTCTGTTAGAATTTTTTTTAGTAGAGAAGACCTTTTTTATGAATTAATTTATTAACTTTAATCTTTTTTCGACTACTGGGGACATTAATACCTAAGGTTATGTTAGGAAAATTACAATAACGATGGCTTCAACGATTTAGTTCTTTGGGGCGGCCACCTATCCAAGGTTCACCGACGCTTGGTCTTGCTTGCAAATAAATAACTTACTGGCTGTTTCTCTTCGCCTAGGACAGAGTGATTTATGGGAATAAATAACAAACAACAATTAAACACAAAGAGACTCAAACTCCAATTAAACACAATTAAAGAGATGTAGAAGATATATAACAATATATATAATGATTTCCTATTAGTGCTTAATTTCCTTTAATTAAAGTTAAAGCATTATGCCAGGGCCTGGCAACACCCACCAAGATCATTGTCAATAGGCAGGGTCAAGCACTGCTGAACCTGGGATGGGTGGCCTCCGAGAAACAAGAGGGTTGAACGTCCGCAGGAAGCCATCGATACGAATTTTTCTATATATCATATTATTGTATATAGAGCCAAAATGGCCTTTGATGCCAAAAGTGACTTAAAGTGAATTTAAAAAAAAAAGCATTATATAAATTCGCGATTGGCCCTCTATTATCTAGAGAAGAGTCGTCAGACTTGCGACTGAGAAGAGTCAAGTACGTATTAAGTAAACAGAATCTCAAAATTTTCACAGAACCGAAATATGGATTTTTATGACCAAAAAAAAATTTTTAATTTAATTTAAATTTCCCAATACAGTCGTAGCCTATTTAGAAAAATATATAGCATATCAAGGAAGCATAGAAAATAACTTTTTGGGTGTTTTCTCTAGTTCTAGTGTATCATGCTCTTCTGATAAGGCGAAGAGTGGGCAAAGCAAGAGTTAAAGAGCCGCGGTCTGCTGACCCCTGATCTAGACAAATATGGACACTATCCCTTTAAACAAATCATCAAATCAAATGGTTATTTTTCTCTTAAGATTTTAAAAATAAATAATATCGCAACTTTACCCTTAAATAAAAATCACAATTTCTTTTAAATTAATTTAATCTGATTTATTTCTTTTTTTAGTTCATTGGTGGAAAATTACTAAAAAGTCATTTTCTTTTTAAAATAGTTGAGATGAAAACATAACAAAAATCCGGTGTGATTAAGCGTACATCACACAACTTCCTCTTATTTAAGATAAAGAAAGCTGAGTGATGTGCTGTCACACCAGATTTTTGCGTCGGGCACTCCTTAATGAACAGCCAGTGTGTGAACAAGATTTCTTAAAAATGTAAAAATTTTGAAATTTTATATTTAAGCTAAGTATCTTCGTTGCCTAGACCTCGAAACTTTGGATTAAAATCGGCCAAAGAGTACTAGCTTACTAATGTACTCTTTTTAGTTATTTTCAATTTCGATCTAACGATTTTGATTAAAATTCATATTTCAATTATTTATTAGATGATCTTTGAAATTAAGAAAAAATAATGCTCATTTAACAGTTTCAGGATGAGGACACATCACTTTTTAGATATATTTAATTGATTTTTAAGTCCTTGGCTTGTAAGGTTATCAATACTGTCAATATCTTTAACCTCTCGGCCATGGAGAAGGGGGGGGGGGGTTAATTGAGTTATATTCTTTATTCACTGCTTGATTTATTTATATTCTTTGGACAAATTCAATAAACATGCACAAACATAGGGATAAACAATCAGTTGAAGCATAAATACTTTTTATTATTATTCTTAAATGACATTTTAATGATGGATGACGTTAATTCTCTTGAGGTGTTCCCACCCACCTTAGTTGGCTCTAGACCAAAAGCCAAATTTATTGCCCGGAAATAGTCCCTAATGAATTTATTTGTTATTATTATTCTCCTTCACCTAGTGATGATTCTCACTCATCCGGTGAATCTCATTTTCGTTCTAAAAATGAGAAGAGAGTATTAACAGATGTCACACATCAAAAACAGATTTTATGCTTATTTTTTTTTTTTGCATGAGTGACTCATGGAGTCATAGAGTGTGAGAGATTCTTGATAGATGAAATATTATTTCTCTAGAGATTAACCTATTTATAATTATTTTTAGATTGAGAGAACTGGCGGATTAGGGATGAAATTCGAAAATTACAAATATATATTTCCATTGGTGGGGGAATGGGCACCATTTGTCTGGCGAGGAAATTAATTCTACAATTAAATATGTGAGCCGATTATTCACAGTTTGTGTCCCCGAAACAACCTAATAATTTTATATTGATGATCCCATCATCTCCCTTCCCCTTTTGTCTTTTTCCTTTCATTCACCTCACAAGTTGAAAAACCTGCCTATTTACCTATTTAATATATTAAAAAAAAAAAAGAATTGTATTTAGTTATATATAATTTGTGTACATGTTATATATATATTTATTGTATATTCTATGGTCTATACCTTATGGGTTATGGCCTCAATAAATAAAAAAAATATATATAGGTTTAAATAAAATGCCTACATACAAAAGCAAAATGTATTTTATAGTTTGAATAAATAATGTTCAATATAAATTTGTTCTAATTATACTAAATTTTTGTATAATTTTTGGATAATTGATATTAAATTATTTATAATTTTTTTTATCAATTAATAATTATATATATAAATATTCTGCGTCCCTTTGATTCTGTGTAATGTGCGTTGAGTCTCTTTGCTTTTGATTGTTATTTATTATTTATTCTTTTTATAATCTTTCCTCTCTATATTAAATTTAATCATATAATTAGGAATTCATAGCGGACAGAAACAATTTTTTTATTTTCAAGCAAGCAAAAAACCCTTGTTCTAAAAACAATAAATTCTGAATTAAAAAAAAAAAAAAAAAAAAAAAAACAG
>JAAAKE020169788.1:14842-29644 GCA_010014785.2 Anisolabis maritima | reverse complement strand
CTTTTTTTATAAATTAATCTAACCTTTCTTTTAGAAATATATGTGAAACTCTGCTCGCATGCTATGATTGGCGACCTTCAATTGCCAATCAGCAGCCTGGCAAACATTTTCGGATTATAATATTATATTATATATTGTAGTATATAAATAGTGTATTGATAATCATATTTTGATTTATATGAATAGAATTTAAGGATAGTAAATAGAGAGATCAAGAATTGAGGACTCAATTTGAGTGTCTATTTATTTTGGGGTTGGATTGAGGGGATTTTTTTGTCTCTTGAAAGGGTTGTTTTGTGTTGTTGGCTGTTCTCTCTCTCTCTCGCTCTCTCTTTCTCTCTCTATATACACCACATGATCTTCTCCCCATCGAACTTGTTTTTTTTTTGGCTTGCCATTTCTGGCTTAGTGTCATCTATTGGCCCGAGGCCTTGTTCCCTCTCGCGTTATTGTCGGCTGTCGCCTCGGCTTGCCGTTGACGGCCGATCCCTCGGGAACTCCTCTCTCTCTTTCTCTCTCCAGCTCCTGTGCTCTCCCGACGATGCCGCATCGATCCACTCACTCACTCACTCCCTGTGACCCCTGACCTCGTCGCCTGCACGCACACATACACTTGCATGTACGCACAAAGAGTATTGTATGTTCAGAGTGCGGACAGAACGGCCATTCATTCCTCTCTCTAGGCTCGAGATTGCTCGATAAAGCGAATTATTAATCGGCAAGACAAGAAGAAGGCCAACAATGGTACGGTGGCCGCTCAGCGCTCTCGCGACTCCCCAATGGGGAACAAAGGCTCACTTGTTCAGCCGGATGCTGATAGCGCCTAGCGTTAATAAGTGTCGGGATCTAACAAGCTAATGAATGAGCGAGAGACAAAAGGCCAGCTTGTCTCGCCGATGGAGATAAACCAGCTTTGGACAGTCTGTCATAAAAAAGAAAGAAAAATAGAATATTCCTTTTGTACTTTGGAAATATGAGAAATGTTTACATTATACATCAGTCGGCATTTCGAATGGCTTAAGGGACGAAAATAATATTTTAATTAAAGACAAAAATTGTTCAAGTCATTTTGACTGTCATCCATTCTTCTCTTAAGTTAATAATAGAAAAACGCGGTTAATATTAAAATATAAACCAAGCAAATTCCTCATTGCATGATTATATTACTTTAAAGTAGATTTTAGTAAAAAAATAAAATGCCTGAATGAGTGCAAATTAAAAATAACATTTCAGTATAAGCTGTTTATATTTAGTTCATCATCAAATAAATGTTAATGATAATTAATTAATAAATAAACTTTGATATTTTAAGTGATATCGAATATTTAATAATGACTCAAAAAAATTAATTAAATTACATTAAATTTTTATAAATAGAACAAAGGGATCAACTAACTTTAACATATACTTCCACTTTATTTATCAATAATTCCCAACTAGAGAGGTAAAATTTTTTTCTTGTTTATTTTTTAATACCTAATATTAATCCACCAATTGAATCTTTTCACTAAAAGTTTTTTAATTTTTTTTTTTAATCCAAAAGAGAACCTAAATTTTATTATGATCTTGAATTTTTTTATCGATACTCTTTTTTTCGTATTTTTTTTTTTATAATTTATTTAAGTCACTTTTTACCGGATAAGTTTTTAAAGCAAACACAAATTATTAGAGTATTTAATAATAATGGATAGCATTGAATTTGTTTTTAATATATTTATCCGCTGGTAGAGGGTAAAGAACCCTTTTTATTAATAATTCATATTTTTATTTGAAATCATGAGATATAAAAGGGCTAACAAAAAAATAAAAACTCTTTTTCAATAAATCAATATGTATTAGTGAAAAACTCCCCTGGTAAAAAAAAATACGCGTAATAAATATGTCATTACGTTTTTTTATTTTATTTTTTTGAGTCCATAGTTCACTTTCTAGATAATAAAATGTATTTAAATGTGTTTGACATTAATCACTTTTTGATGGCTAAATTTCTCAGTGAATACAGACAACGTTATCAACGAGATAAGAGAGAGGAGAGTGAGAGAGCCTAGGGATGATGCTCCCTTGGGAAACCAACGGCTTTGTCCTTTGGGATTAAGTGACGAGCATTGACAGCAGCCGATACTGATCCCCTCAAGACACTCGTCATTTGAATAAGACCCTTCAGGCCCGAGGGCCTTTGAGTTGTCCAACGAATAAAACAATCAGTCGACCTTCTCTCCTATCTTCTTTTTTTTTGTTCGAAAACTGTAATTCTATCTCGACTTACACTTTGATTGGATTTCTGGATTCTCTACTTATATGTGATTGTAAGAAAAACTTGATTGTGATAAAATTTTAACTCAAAAACAATATAATAACAATAATAATGATGATAAAACTATGTCAAAATATAATTCAGAGATAAACAATTTTATAACTTTTAAATGGAAACAATTCAAAAATGTTGCAGAATTTTAAGAAATTATAATAAAAATCGAGAGAGAGAGGAGCTTACTCTCGCTTTGATGAATCACTATTCACTATAAAAGAACGAGTCTTTAAAAGAAATAAATAATTAACTCGTCCTAAAAGAAGAACAATCTTTCTAGCAATTGTTACCAACTTTGAGAAATTATTTATCTAGAGATGTAAATATAAATTTTATAAAATTATTACTACCATCATGTACTGTAAGGTAGGCAACACAAATGGCTAAATCGCTAATTTATTTTTGGATAATGCTCAATTGTTAATTTCTAGCGAGATTTAGCAACTGTGCCTATGTGGACCGTTAGAGTAGTCCTCTAGAGCAATTATTCGAAAAATTCATGAGTGTGTGGGGTCAGTTGTGTTTCCTGTCTTCACCAACTAAACACGAACTAATTTATAAATAAAAAATATCTCTGAGAAAATAATTTATGAGAGCCAACAATGGCTAGAAATTTTCATTCTTCTTTTAGAATAATTACTTGGTTCTTTGTTCTCGTTAGAGCCCTTTTGAACTAGTTTACCCCGGAATAAAGAATGATTTACCGGGATGGAAAGATAGGAAAGAAAGATTGTCATTTCGTTCTCAAACCTTTGGTTTGATTTCATCTTCTCAATAATAAGATAGGATTTTTCTCAACTAAAGTGAATCACTAGCTCTTAACGACCCAAAAGAAAGAAATAAATAGGAATTTAATAGTAAATAGATCTATTATTTAAAGGAAATTGAATTTCTGAAATTGCGTAATATTTAAATTAACTTGAGATGAGATGAAAATTAGCAACACAACGAACTGCGTCAATATATAATAAAGAGACGATTGTTTGTTGACGATTTAATTTGTGCTCATTTGTAAAGATCGAGTCATTTTGTTTCTTTTTATTTTTTATCCTTCTTCTCTCTTTATGTTTTGAAATATTTTGTCTAGTTACGCTTTTTTTTCCCTTCTAATACTAAACATAAAGACGCTCTAGTGTTTATGGTTGGACAAATATCCATTTATTTAGAGAGAGATTTTTTGTTTTAGGATATCATATTTCATTAGAGGATCTTTATGTATATACATCTAAATGAGGTCCATTTTATTCAGTTTTGTTTTTTAATTAGATTATTAAAGAATTTTTTATTACTTCCCTATTAGGCACGGATGACTTGGAAAAAAAATTATTCAGTAGAAATAATGTAATCTCTGAAAATACACGATGGAGGCAAGAGTTTATTTGTTTTTCTTATTATATGAATATATGATACATGGATGGCTCTGCGAATGATCATCTCGGGTCCAGATCTAAACAACGAATCGACCCGATTTCTCCATTTCTATATCTCTTTGAAGAAATAAAACTTTATTTACACGTGCTATTTTATATTTTGGAATTAAATATACATAAAGTATAAGAATAAGAGGAGATTAATTAATATTAACCTTAAAACTCAGGAACAAAAACACAATTATAGGTAGATTATCCCCTGTCTCTTGGCGCAAAGGTAGAGGAGACCTCTCGACTCACATACCAAAGGACAGGGCCTAAGATGCCGAAAAAGATTTTTAAAAAAACTAAGATTTATCCGAGCTAAGACTGACATTTTTCTGATCTTATCAATTACGGAAAAAGATAAGGAGGAAGAAGATCTCATATACTTCTCAATTATTTTTTTTTGGGATCTTAGTATTATACAAAATTTTTAAAAATGTTCTTGAAAAGAAAAAATAATTTTAAAATATATATATATAAGCGTAAGTCAGATTTTTGATGTGATTTTTGATTTAATTTTTTAAGTGTTTTTCGGCATCTGAATTAAACTTTTGTAGCTCAGTACGGGAAGGGAACACCTGACATTTAGTACATATGGCGAGACCTCTACTTCTCCACCAAGGGGTAGACCTTGATGTGGTTTGTCTTTTTATTTTCATTAGTGTAATAGTTAAGATAAACGAGATTATTGTTTTGACTATCTCTTGTATGATTTGATTATCTTAAACGATATATTGACATAGTCTTGGGGTGGGGCATTGTTTTGAAAATTACCTTTTTCAAAACACTCACCATTGTATAAAGTTTTGGCTAATTATTTTCTAATATTTTCAGGTATAATTTAGATTCAATCACAGTCAGCTTGGTTTTCACTTTTGTCCTTGCTTCCAAACTCAGAACTGAACAGTTGTATTCTATACAAATAAATTTACTTATTGAGTATCATATAAATTAACATAGTTAATCCAAAAAAATTGTACCTCTATATTTATTAATTAAATATCCGTGATGACTATTCATTTTTTGTAATGGCAGATCCATTAATAATATTTAAAAATAGACCTACTTTTTTCTTATTTAAATAATTTTCTATATATTTGTGTATTTATATCCTATGAGGAGTTTCTAAAAACAACTATTAATAAAATATTATCATCATATAAATGTATTTGCTCGACAGATAAAATTATCATTCATTTAAAGAGGCGCCTGAAAATTAGCAATCGACCTTTGATTTATTCTAACTCTTTATAGACATTTTATCATGCAAAAAATTCATTATAAATAAATTAAAACAACGCTTAAATAATTGTAATTTAAAAATAAACTACTTATCTTAGAATTCTTTATTTAAAAGGAACCTTTTAAATACTATATTTTAGCTGTTTTCGGAATTCCTGATATATTCTAAAACATTCAAGGACAAAAGATGCTTCTTACTAGACCACTCATACCTATCACAAGGTCCTATCTTTAGTTTCCCTTTTTTTTTTATCTAAATGAGAGGGGAAAGGCCACCTCATTATCTCTTTCCCTGCTTCCCTTCATCTTGCTATAATTCCGAGAGCGGCTGGACTATATAGATATTTTAGGTATTGTCTTTGACGGTCAAACAACTAGCCAGGAGAATACTTCTGGATTACCATTTTATATAATTATATTTCTCTTAATTTTTTCAGCAATTCTTTTTAAAAAATGAATTAATAAGTTTTGTAATTTAATTTTTTCTAGTTTTTACGATTAGAGGTTTTACACCTGCAGAATACAAATAAATAATGATCGAAACGCTGCAGTTTTTTATTTTTTATGAAAGATTTTTAAATTTTTTATTATCGTACAAAAGAAAAAAAATTTTTTTTCTGAAAAAAAAAATTTTTCTTTGAGTGTCTTTGAATAAAGGATGATTTTTACCAAGTTGAAGAGCTTTCCTATAGAAAATATATAAACTCTTTACTAGTCCTCTTCAATTCCTCACCACCTGAAAAACGGGCTGTGAGCAAACATTCGACCGTTTTACTAAAGTATAAGAGCGCAAGCAAAAAGTGAAGGTGATGAAAACCAGAAGAGTTCTTAAAGTTGGTAAAAATGTCGTCACTCTTTATTCCATGACACTGAAATAGAAAATCAATCCGCTTGAAAAGTTTAATGCAAAAGATAAATTATGAATAAATTCTAAATTCTAAAATAAATAATAAAGGAAGGCTTTAATTTTATCACCTTCTAATTTAATATTCATGTCTTCATAAAATGATGAGATATTAAGGATAAGCACGCATAATTACACATTTCATTGTTAAATACAAACATATAAATTGGATAATAAAAAATAATTACTAAAAAAAATATCCTCTATTTTAAATGTCAAAATAAACTAGTTAAAAAAAAGGAACAAGATAAAGCTCAAACGATAATAATAAATATAATTATATGAGTTATATTTTTTACTGATTGCATAATATATAAATACAAATATACAAATTAGCATAAAGAGAAATTTTAAAAGGCTTAATTATTATTTGATTATTTTTATGTTAATAAAAAAAATTGAAATTAATTAGAGAAAAAAGTGAAAACGCAACTGTATATTAATATAGGCTGCGTTAAAATATAAACAAACAAATAATGATGATTGTGAAAGAATCAGGTGAATTTTCTAATCTAAGGCGGAATAGTAATTGCCTAAAGAAAGATGAAATCCTGATACAAAAAGGAAATCCTGAACAACAAATTAATCGAGTGGAAGGCTGGATAAGACTTTTGAAAAGCATAATGTAAAAGAATATGTAGCCATTTGCATGACTGGGTAGCTCCTTGATTTACAAGGAACTAGTTACTAGTTCTTTTAATTTTGAGGAACTAGTTACAAGTTCCTTTTTATTTAATTCGTTTTTAGTATAAATAATTACATTATTTAATTCTTAAAGATAGATTTCCTAGATAAATCATACTTCCTTGATTTGTTTATTTATATTTTAAATAATTAATATATTTAAGCAATAAATAGTGTTAACAAAAAAAAAAAATATTTTTTAATATAGTTTTATACCCTGTCCCTTGGAGCAGAAGTAGAGAATTGCTTCACATTTCAAAGGGCAGAGGTTCTCTTCCCATCCTGAGCGAGAAAAAATTATTTAAATTATATTGGCCTCCAATTAATTTATATAAATAAGGGCAGTGGCTAAATGGCTCTAGATGCAGGTATGGTTTTATTTATAGGTTTTTACATACACACAAATAAAATATGATTATTCTATTATTGTTTTTTTTTTTTTTCAATGTTTTGATAAAAAATGATTTATATTCTATATTAATTTGAGATAAACAACTCATTCAACATGCTATTCATAGTTCATAGACTAGATATGAAAGAGGCAAATTTGAATCCATTAATTTCAAACAAGATATACTTTTAGAATTAGATGATTTGTCAATAAAACGGTAGCGCGAAATTTAAAAAAATATTAAACGAACTTATTATTATTATTATATTATTTCTATCAAAAAAAAAAACTAGTTACTTGTTACTAGTTCTTTTCATTTTGAGAAAATATTTATAATTACAAAAAAGTACCGGATTTGATCAATTTGAGTACTTGTAACTAGTTACTGCCCAGCTCTGCCCATTTGTAATGTAGGTCTACGGTATGTCGTTTCTTCCCCCATGGGGGCAAGAGCCAGAGCTCTCCCTAGGAACTCAGCTTTTGTGTACAATGTTGCTTGTTTGCTTATTCTTTTGTCCACTCTTATGCAACTCTACATGCAAATGTGATGAGGTCTACATCAGACTTCCCAGCCACCCACCTGCATCGCATCCAATTGGCTTTTATTTAAATCAATTAATGTGTTGGCTTCCATTGGAAAATTTATTTTTAGCTCTTTCATTCAAAGAGAATAAATATTTATTTCAATTAACTTTTATTTTTTTATTATATTTCATTATTAATTTTGCTTTTTTAATATAATTTAATAATTGTATACACTTTATAAATTATATTTGAAATTCTCTATAAAAAAAAAAGATTTTATCAATGCAAGTTTTAAAAAAATATATTTAAAAGTCAACAAAAGTTAAAGTTTATGTTAGTTGGGGGGATTATTTATTCATTATGTCTTGAGGAAGGCATAGAAATGCTAGAAACACCCCTGCAATTGTATTAATAAATAAAATGTTAGGTTGTTAGTGGCGGGTTCAGGGAGGGGCGTCTCTCCTGTTTCCTGGGCTTTGTCTCATCTTTTTTGACACATCTGCTGGCCACATGGCTGCTGCACCCTCTGGACCATTCTCCCTCAGCCCTTTGGCCTCCTCCTCCTCCCTTATTCCTTCTCTACATTCGTTTATCCCTTATCTCAGTCTTTCCGATGACCAGATGCCTTTATCCTAAGAAATTATCAACCAATAAACTTGTTTAGCTAAAATAGAACAATAATAAAAGAAAGTAAATGAATTTTGTCTGATAATAAGATATACTAATCCCCTCAAAATTAATTTGACAACTTATATCTTTTAGTTCGTTTTAATGGAAATTCAAAAAAATAAAATTTAATAATGTTTTGTCTATTATTAAATTTATTATTTTCGGATTTCATTTAGGCCTTCTAATTATCCATTAAGACAAAACAAATACAGAAAAGTTAAAGGTTGCCTGGGCCGGGGGGGTCAGTGGGCAGCAGATTGGGAAACACATTACTAGATAAACCTGAAGCTATTTTACGAAATTTTACTTTTTCTTACCTACCTTATTTTTTTTACCTTTTCATCACGATAAATTCTATGTATTACCAATACCTATTATCTATCCACATTTATTTAAATTAATTGGTAGTCAATATAAATCCGATGTTTCAAACAGGATTTTTATTTTAGTGAAAATTCGTTATAATATTTGTTTAATTAATTAATTCGCTCTCTAATTACCTAAAAACTCTTTCTTAAGATGATCTATTCTTGTTCATAGAGAGAGCTTTTATATTTGCATTTTAAAATTTTGTTGTCTGTTAACTTAATTAACTTAATTATATAAATATTAAATTTCTCTTTTCTTTTGAAAACAATTTTCTTTCAAATTATTGTCATTCCTTTTAAAATAATAATCCAATATATCTAGAAAGTATTTTGTCAAGCAGGTCAGAGAATGATTTTTACTTTTTTTTTATTTTTATTTTTCACCCATTTAATTAAAAGAGAGTAGAGAGAGAAAGAGAGAGACCAAATTTTAATTGGTTGCTAATTTAGATAAAATTATTCTTTGAATCTAAAAATTAATTTACTTATTATTCATGAAGAAAGAGAAAAAAAGGGTGAGTTGGGAATATTGTTTAAATTTTATTCATATCTCATTTAAAAAGGAACCCTTTGAATGTCATCTTGGGTCCGAGCGATCTGCGTAAAGAAAAAGCAAAGCAATTAGTCAAATTAAAGTATATTATATAGTATATATATTTTTAATTAAATGTCCAAACGAAGGGAGAGAGAGAGAGAGAGAAAGTAAGTACTTCAAAAGAGGCAAAGTATATTAATACAATTATTATTATTTGATATAATGATCCATCCAAAAGGGCAGTCTGTTTCCTAACCTCCCCTCCTCCTTACAGATTCCTTTACCTTGGTAATTTTTATTTCGTCTCGCGACATAGAAAGCAATTTATATTAAAAAAGAGAAGATGCGGGAGCGGAGGTATCAATGTTGCACGCTTTGTTTAAAATTCATCGGCTTTTGCTTCAAAAAAAAATCCAGGACGGCGACTTTTGTAACGTCGTGAATAATTCAATTTGTCCCCAACGCGATGAAAAGAAAGAAGAAGTATATGTATTTTTTGGACATGATAGAAGAGAAGAGAGGCTAAAAAATGACAAAAGGTGATGTACACAAAGAATGTTACTAATTAGAGTTTTAAAAGGGAAAATATAAAGCGCTTATCTGATTAATCAATCGGAGTTTTGGGGTCACCCTACAAAGCCACAATTTGAATAAAACTCTCTCTCTCTACTATATTATATGCTGACTTAGGAAAACTAAAGATTGCAATTAGAATTAGGCCTTTTCAATTTACAAATGCAAGAAGGGGAGGAGATATAACAATTTTGTTGATAATAGATAAGAACTTCAGTGAATAATAATCCCTCAAGAGAAAGAGAGTGAGTTTCAAAGGAAATTTTATGATTGATGAAACAAAAAAAAGATTCCACTGTTTTTTTTTTTTTTTTCAAAAATATAAATTAAAAATTCTATATATTCTTCTTCCCGTTCTTTTTTTATTTAAGTCTCTTTGGCATCTGAGGCCATATATAGTCTTGAAGCGATACACATTTATTTTAATTTCAATACAGGCATATTTATTTATATCATTTGATATCCAAATGATTTAAATAAATTTTCATCGGATTGCTTGGAATCCGAACCCACACATGTCTAATAATTATTTGCCCTGCAAACAATTTTCACATATATATATATATATATATATATATACGATATAAATTATCCAGACTTATTTATATACTGGTATATATTGGTATCCATTTGATTTAAATTAGATTTTCCTCTAAATGGGATTTGAACCTACATCCCTTGACTTTTGAGGTTATCAATCATTTCAATATCACTACCTCGAAACTCACGGCCATGGGATGGCGGCTCTTATTAAGAAAGGTAAAATGCTGTTGAACTTTGGTTGGGTGACCCCAAGGTATAAGAGCGTTGGGCGGCCTCCCAAATCTATCGATATTAATTTTTCAAATAAATTATTTCTAAATTTAAAGTCAAAATGGCAAAATTAATTTTTTTTAAATTTATTTATTGAGATGTGAGAAAAAATACATCAGGAAGAATTCAAAATATTATGAAAAATAGAAAAAAAATAAAGTTTACTGGTAAGCTATTATAGCGTTATGTCGGTAATTTGGCATACGATACAGATGTATATTTGGGGGAGGGGAGTCAGAGGAGGATGAGAAAATTTTTTAGAATGGTTGCAATTCAGTAGAATAGAAGTTATCCCCCAAAACATTTTTTATAAATTATAGGTAAAATGTAGAGTTATCTGAATAGATTTTATTTGGAGGGAGCGGGGTCTCCCTGTTTAAGAAAGCCTAAGGACTTGCCTGATACACTTCACTAATATGATTAACTATCTTTGTCTCTGTAGATCTTCTCTGTAGATAACTGTCTTGTTTTTATTTCTTTATAATTACCTTCAATAGGGAGAAGGGCTAATTACAATATTAGTTTAAAATAAATATATATATACTTAATTCAAAATATAAAATATATTTATGAATATTTAGTAGAAAAAAAGGCAGAATAGAAGATATTAACTGATTAAGATAGTGGGCTTGAATCCAAATTTTAGGAAATTTAGGTCCAAATATAACAAAACTAATGTAGCTCTGTCATTGATAGTTCATGAAATTCAGTCATAGTGTCAAGCCTTTTTCGTCATCTGAGGCCATTTAGACTCCTTCCATATTTATTTAAATTAATTGTATCCAATATAATTTAAATTAATCTTATCACTCAGGATAGAAGTCGAATTAATGGCATTAAGATAATGAAGCATGAGCTTCAGAGGCTTGCAATCAATTTATTCTCCAGGAGAGTCTTTGAGTCATATGACTAGAAAGATTAGTAGGTAGTACCATAGATAGACAAAAGGATTGCTACTCATTACATAAGAACAATTTGTTAGAGAATGATTATCTCCACAAAAAAAAAAAGAAAATGAAAATTTGTGAGTAGAATTAAAGATCTATTTGAGAAATAAAGTGATAGGACTTGTTTACTTTTCTATTTAGGAATAATTTTTTTTAATTCTTCAGCAGCAACACTGGTTAACAAATGGGATCTCCCCGATCCAACTAAATTCAAGAATAAGTATGTTTACTAAGAGAGCAGGTTGGTTTCGGGCGGGATTTGGCTGCTGTGCAGAATTTGGAGCTTCGCAGGAAGTCATCACTCACGGCAGGGAAATGGCGTCCGGGGGGGTCTAGGGACGAGGGCACCTGATTTGCCATCCAAATGGCACGGAACGCTAACAAAACTGCTGGCATGCACCTCCTCCCTATTGTTGACAAATGATTTATTCAGCCGAGGCTAATAATACCAAGACACAAATGTCAAGCCACTGACTTTTTTGTTTAATTAAAGAAACACACCACTCTAAACTCTTTTGTGTTCTATTCATCAAATGAAAGAAAAAAGAATTCATTAATAGTTTTTTTCATTATGAGTTTGTTATTTAGTACCAAACTTAAAAGAGATTATCACTCATAAATAACTTTAAAATATAAATGAAAAAAATTATTAATATCAAATTTTAATATAAATGGAAAATGGAATATAAATGAGACAGATTCGCAGTATAAAAAAAAGTGTGAAATTAGAAGTTAGGCCAAGCCCTGTCCTCTGGAGCAAAGATTGAGGACTCGCTTCACGTTTGTTCCCGATCCTGAACCACAAATATTTATTTAAATCACCAATTAATTTAATTAAATATGGACAGAATCTAAATTCCCTGGTGCCGAAAGTCTTAAAAAAATATAGGTCATTATTTGAATGTAGAGTGTCATTAGTGTCAAAAAAAAAATCCAAAAAAAAATTTTGTAACTAAATAAAACTTAAAATAGCCCATGAGGTTTCCTTATTTTCCCAAATAAAAAAGATGAATATGAAAACCATCATACTATGAAATTGATTATTTTTAGATTTTATGTAGCTCTCCTAATTATTACCCAATTTAACCAACTGTCGCGGCTTAAAAAATGCCATTCATTTTTCAGTTTTTTTTATCACTATTAAGTCTCACTGTTTATACTGCATACTTAAAAGAAATCTTACCATCCATAGATCATGGAATAAAACGATTGTAGGTATCATTCGTTATATAACTGCCTTTTGACAGGTTTCAATTCAGAAGAAAATATTGTGTACAATTATTTGTATTGTAACTTGTAGAATGTATAATTTATTGTTTTTTAATGAAATATTTTGTTTAGTTTGAAAAGTGAAATATATAATATAAATTAATTAAGACGAAATAAAAGAGTTTGTCTACTTGTTACTTTTTTTTGATGTGATCCTTATCATAATGCAAAAGTGGATACTTCCAATAATTCTCCAAATAAGCAAAATTACCTAATTAAAATTAGACAATTGCTACTAAAAGTTCAAGATGTTTGAATTGATAAATAATTTTAATGAAATACTTAGTAAGAAAAATACACATTTTAAAATTGAATTTGAACCTTTCTTGTTCTCCAAAATATTAAAATCCAAATTAAATCTTTAAAATTTGTCTATAATTTTAATCTCATATTTTCTGTAACAGCAAGTACAAATTTATTTTTTTATTTAATGAATGATTCAAAAGTTTTATATCGAAATACAAATACACACCAAATGACAATCATATTATAAATAGTCAGTGGAGTATTTTTATAATATCTAATTTTAGTCTTTTATTTTGAAGGAAATGTTTTTTTTTCACAGTTCTATTAAAAAAAGAAGACATTTATAATTTTTTTTAGTGACCTATTTTTATTAATATAAAATTTCAATTTCAAGATGTTTGCTCTCTTTCTTTCTGGCGTTAAGACAATGGATGTCGAAACAAATTTTGAAAGGAGCATCAGTTCAAGGATGATTCATAGAACTTTCATTAAAAAAACAATATAAACTTTATAGCAATATGTTCCAAAAAGATTTTATTTCTCTGAAAAAAGAAACGGAATCTAATTTTAATATTTTAGGGATGGATTGATCTAAAATTTTGTAAAAATGTCGATCACGAATACAAATTCATCATAGTGGTTTGCAGGAGTTTGTTCCTTTTTATTTGCTGATAGGTTGGCATCTCAAATGCCCAAATGATCAATGATTTTTCGATTAATTGCTCCAGAACTCCTTTAGAGCGTGCCACACATGTGCAGTTGTTAAATATCCCTAGAAATTAATAACTGAGCATTTGGTGGTCCGCTCTAAAGGAGTTCTGGAGCAAATAATTTGAAATGCCATTATTGAGTTGGTTATTTGGGCTGCCTAACTTCAAGCAAACAAACACTAACGAATTTATGCAACCCGTGGAATTGGGCTGATTAATTAGTATTTTATTTTTAGCTGATCAAATAGAGAATTATTTTGTGATAATCGTATTTTTATGATAATCGTTAAATTTTATAAATTATATTTTTTTTTTGGTGGACTTATATGAATTAATTATAAGTAAAATTAAGTCATATCTGAAATGAATTACTAGTGTGAACTAAGTCTTCACTCAGAAATATGGTAGGCTATATCAATTGAATTAAATAAATATTGCTGGATAATAGGTATCGTTTGAATACTAAGGATTTATTTAGAGATTAAATGGCCTGAGTTGCCGAAAAAACTAGAAGCAACTCCCCCCCCGTTTTTTTATATTGGAAAAGAAAAAAATTGTAAAAACAAAATTCTTTTAATAATAATAATAATAATAATAATAGATGAGAGAAAGTAAAAAGGAAAAGTTTGTTCATGTGTCAAAATTTGACTCCATCCATGACTCAATGTAGTATTTCTGATTAATAGAAATTAAATAAAAATTTTTATTTTATGCTCGATCTCTAAAAAAAAAAACTGGAAGAAAAACAAGTAGTATGATTCATAAAAGATAAAATTTTAAAAAATATTTTCCCATTTTAGAATTTCATATGAATTACTGAAAAATTGATTTCGTGGTCTGAAAATATTTATAAATATCTTAAAAATATTTAAAAAATTATATTATAAGCTACAAAATAAAAAAAGATCAAAAATTGATTAAAAGATTATTCTTAGATGATATATTGAATAAATTATGAAAAAGCTGGTGTGACTAATCGCATCAAATGACTTTCACTTACCTACTTTAGGTAGCCAATTTAATCCAAGTCGTTAGAGTGGTTTAGGATAAAATCACAAAAAACCTAAAAAAAAATACAGAGTAAAGCGAGCTCCAAGTCTGGATTACGATTAGAATATTTCAAAGTTTATCTAAAAAATAAATGATATATAATAATAAATTTTTATCAAAATCGTTAGTGCAAATTTTTAGAAAAATGTGAAA
>JAAAKE020169788.1:0-11384 GCA_010014785.2 Anisolabis maritima | reverse complement strand
AGGATGCAAATATACACAGATATACACAAAATCCAAAGAGAGATTGAGAAGTGTGTAGGCTAATTTTATAGGAATATATAGATACATGTAAGTTTTTTTCTGTTTTTTGCATCCCATGCAGATTAAAGAATAAGAACCAAGTATTAATTTGCCCTTTGGAATCATATAAATAAATAAATAGTGCTGCTTACTAACCCTCGGCTACTATAGTATTGCGAAAAAATTTTCATCAAACATTACTTTTGCTCTATCAACAAATTTATTGGCAAATTGATTGATTTTAGTACAGTGAACGAAGTGAATTTGATAGATATTTATTTTTGGAAGGATGATGCTAAGGTTTAAGAGTAAGTTTATAAAAATTTTGAAAATTTGAGGCGTGTCTTTGGGACAGTAATTGGGAAATAGGCAAATGAAAGTATTAACAAATCTCGTCTTCAAGTATATTTAAAAAAAAGGGGGTGAAAAACAATAGAACCAAAGATATAATATGCTAAAAAATATAAATAATCAAGTTAAAGGTTTAGAGAGATAACTTTCATACTATCAAGCCTAAATGTATACAATTGCCTATTCTGTGTACTTAATACGAATAGAAAATTCAGAAAAATGCCTATATTTCCAACATCGTTGATCCGATCTTCACCGAATTTTATTAGAATAAATGCCCCATATATGGAAATATTTCTGCCATGTTTCAAAACTCTAAGCATAAGAAAGCTGAAAATATAAACAAAACAAGATTCACACATAATTAGGTTTTGTAAATTCGTTCTTTTTTGCTTGCTAGCAACCCAAATGTCCAAATTACTGATGGGTCTTGATTAATTGCTCCAGATCGGACCACGCATGTTCAGTTATTATTTTCTAGGGGGACTTGACAACTGCTCATGCATGATCCTCTGGAAAAATTTATTAGCTAGCCAACTTTCTATCAACCAAACATGGATTAATGATATGTAATACATTTATATGTAGTTGAGAAAGTAAGATTAATTAATTATGATATAGTTAGGGTATGCTGAATATTTTTATAAAAATCTCGATTCACTCCGAATAATTTTAAATCATTTTTATCTTTTTCTAATAGGACAATCGAGAGAGAGAATGACAGCGTTTTATATATAGATAGAGATTGTAGTAAAATTTAACCCAATATTTATTAATACGTCTCTTAAAATATAAAAGTATATTTGAGGTCATTGACCCGTTTGCTTTTTTAAAAGCTCATCCATCCCCTCTCCCTTCCTCTCTTGGTTTTTATACATTTTTAGGCGCTAACTTGAAGGCCACATCACTCTTTCTCCCCTTTTAATATTGTTCGAGTTTATTTTATTGACTAAAAATTTTTGTTATTAGAAGACGAAGCTAAAAACCATAAATAATGTTGTTTAGACGTTGGCTTTTTGAAAAATAAAAAGAATAAACAAATCTATTTGTGGCTTACTTTCTAATAACTGGAAGAATATTATAAAATTTCAACCGAGTGTGTATGTATGCGTTTATGTAGGCGGCGGAGGATGGAGGATATTAAAAAATAAGTTAAATTTAATATTTAAAAAAAGGAATTAAAAATAGCTTCATTAACACAAAAAACTATTTTTATTTATAGAATTTGAATGAATGAAATGAAACCAGGAGATGATCACCATCAACCTCTTTGCTGCCAATTTTATTTGTATATTATTACATTTTATTCATTTCCTATGACGTTTCTGTTATCAATAATCTTATCTTCAGGAAACTAATTAATTATAAAAAATATTTTCACGTTGTTTTTTTAGAAAATATAGCGTTCATGATTTGGGCAGAAGTGTTTATTTCTGGTATTGGTCAAGTCATTGCTTCATATGCTTCATGCACCAACATAATACGAATTTGGAATTTAATTTTTCATAATTGTTATCATTAATACGAGATAATAAGTTCTGATGAAATAGCACACAAACTATCAATTAATAGTTACCATTTATTATTTATTTATTTATTCTTTAAAGCCCTATATTTTTGATGGTAATAATTCAATTCAGCCTCTTTTGAATTACTTATAGAAACCAAAGAATTTGCAACTAATATTCTAGTATAAATGATGAAGGTGATGATGTATATGTATGTTTGTGTGTGGTGGGATGTTGTTCTGGTGAATGGCGTAGTCCATTGACAAGCACGGGGCTCAATGGACCTGCCTGCGGGTATTTTTGGACCAGGGATCGCATGCTCAGAGAAGACAAGAGGGGATTCCGTCATTCTTTCTTTGTTCTCCAAATAACAACACAATTGACTTTTCCAACAACAACGACGACAACTAATTAACACAGATAATTTATAGAATTGATCCCTTCTCCAGGCTGAGGTTTATACCTTTCCTAAAAGATAAGCAGTACTAACTTCTTTTAAACGGATTCATTCCAAGCTGAATTCCATCCTCTTTGTAACTTTTTCCACCAGATCCCGCCACTTCCTAGGAGCAAACGAATCGAAAAATAAAAATGTCATTGCGACAGCAACTGAGAAATTAAGTAATTCCTATCAAATTTTTGAAATTAAGACAATTAAATAATATTTTAAAAAAATTATTAAATTATTTTTCAGAAAATTTACTAGTGTCAGTTCAGAAATTGGCATCAAAAAATAAATAAATAATATTTTAAAAATTAAAATATTATTTTAGCTGTGTATATGACCGTATTAGCATAATTTTTGAAAAAGTTTAAAAATTTAAATAAAACTCACAATTATGAACCGAATTTTTAAGTCTTTTTTGGAATCTGGGGGCATTTAGACTCCATCCATATTTATTAAAATCAATTATTAGCCAATATAATCGCATGGGACAGGAAGCGAACCACTGACTCTTAGAACGTGAAGTGAGACCCCTAGCTCTACTCCAAGAGACAGGGGCTTGACGAAACTTGATATCTGTTTAGTTTTTTTTTATTTTCATAGAGAACGCACAGAAAAGGAAGTGCCAAATCAGTAATTTCGATTGGCGTTTTGTCTTAATAAATATACATAAAACAACTTTTTATTTATACTCTTTGGTTAGGTCTAAGCTTCACTTCTTATCAATTGGTATCATGTTGTAAGACATGAAGATATAATGCCAATCAGAATTACAGATACTGCACCCCCTCTATGAAAATAAAAAATTTTTTAAGTTGGGACAAAGACCCCTTCGTCATCCTAACTCGCATGGAACAAAGAATATAAGGTGGAGTGATATACTGCTGGCCTTATTCTCCATTATTGTACAACCCAGCTTCTCTTGACTATTCTTATAAATAAAAAGTTGATTTTTTTGTCAACGTTTCGAGCCCTGATCATACTCGAAACGTTGGTAAATAATCAACTTTCTATTGTATTCTTTGGCTGCCTCTGGAATTCACTTTCTCAACAATTTATTCAGCCACCAATATTTACTCATTTATTAATTGTTTTTTAAAGATAATTTATTTTCAACGTCATCTTATTAATAACTCAAATGAGTCATCCTTCATATGAATGATTGTTTTATCCTTTGAGATTTAAATGTCAATGTGAATATTTTATTCTTGAAAATATTATAGGACTACATTTCCATACAATTTCTTTGTCCTTGAGTTATGTTAATTCATGCATGTAATTAGAGAAATATTTAAAAAAGATTCATTTTGAAAAAAATGTTTCGTCAAAATTGGGAAAATATGTGCAGAAATTTTTAAACATCTTTTAGTGATAATTTCTTTAAAATGAATTTTTCAAAAATTTCTGGTTTTTATTTAGAGGTCGAAATATGATATAATTATTAAAAATTTTGATTTTCAAGATCGATAAAAAGAAAAAACGAGGATGTCTACAAGAGTGGAGGAATGATAATTTGTAGAAGCATTAAATACCCTCACGGACAAATTTATTATTGTACGTTTTTGTGTCATTTATCATTTCAAATAAACTCATTAAAATTCACAAAAATAAAAGGCATGCACATAAATAATTTGGAACAAGAATCAGGATGCCGTAAATTGAAATAAAAATAATTAATATTCTTTTAAAGTCTCTTCTTTTATTTGACCTGCGAGTAAATAATTCCCCACGTGTAAACATTTTGCAGATAGATCAAAAGAAAAGGGAAAAAGATGTTGCGCTTTTAGGAGAAGGGAGTAATGGCGTGCTAATTGTGCTGGCGACATTTAACGTTTTTTGTTTGTTTTGTTTGCAGCCTGTGACGGGTAGTGATTCGCTGCAGCTAAAGAGGCAGCAGGAGTCGGCGGCAGCTGCAGCAGCTGCATTGGCCAACCATGCGGGGCGCGCACCACCGCCTCCACCTCAGCTACCCACCTCCCACCCTCAACGGCATCCGCACCCGCAACGGCTGCACGACCTGCCGGTAAGCTAATATCCCACTACAGGGACAAATCCTATTATTTAATTATAAGACGGCCACAACTCATTTTTAGTTTTTGTAATAATATAAAATCTCAAGATTTGAATTGTTTTTATTTAGTCTAATGAAGAAAAGAGAATTAATATTGTCCATCTCTAAAAAAGAAATCACTTTGAATTTAATGAAAATATTTAAATGTTAATATTAAAAGAAATTATTATGATTATTTGGGTTATCGATTCAGAGGGTTTCACTCGTCGCTACTTTGGATTAATTTTTTTTCCAATGAGTGTGGGACGGCGTTCAAAGGCAAAGGGTTTAGGAATCGCACGTGCAGCCCTTGCGCCTGGCAACGTCGCTCTGTGTGCCTGCACGATTGGAAAAATAAATATGAATGGAACGACAGCAGAAGACCTGCGCGTCATAAAAGTTACAACTTCCGCCGGCCCTCGGCTCCAAATGCATGAATAAACGCGAAAGATATTTGACATGAGTTGCGGCTCTAATTTTTTAAAAGAAGCCTTGGAGATTAATTGGTGAATGGTTGCAGGGCCAGTTGTCGTCGCCACTCGCCAAGGGGCTGAGTATCCCTAGCCCGAGCCTCATGTTCCTGCCGTTCCTGGAACAGCTACGTGCCGCAGGTGGCGGTGCTGTACCAACGGCCGCTAGCGCCGCTAACGGCGCTTCAGGACTCAAAGCGGGTGGTGCACCACCAGCAGTGCCACCTGCGTCAGCATGGCCACCACCGTTACAGTTATCACCACCGCCACCGCCCTCACCACCTGCAACGCCTGCTGCCGCACCTGGTGATCCCGATGCGCCACTTAATCTAAGTAAACCCAAAGCGGGCGGTGAACCAGCCGCTGCAGCTGCGGCCGCCGCAGCCGCTGCACCTAAACTACTGGCTGCCGGCCTTACCGGACTTCCCAGGGCATTCCTGCCCTATCCAGGGTTACCGCCACCCCTTGGTCCGCTACCGCCCGCTGCCAAACTCCACCCTACCTCGAAAGCCGAGCCGGCATTGCCGCCTGGGCTTTATGCACCACTAGGTGCTGGTGCTCCTGCACCATCAGCCAAGAGAAATGACTCTGACGCTTCCAAAGAGGAGCAGGATTTGTTTGCCTCTTGTCACAGTAAGTCCTCTTACTATTTATAATTTAATTCTCCTAAGTGTGGACATTTATCTAATCCCTTTGATTTTTTTTATAGTATGGGGACCTGACCCTAATTACAAACTTCCTGAAGACACGACTGAAAAAGGTAACTTTCCAACTATTCGTTATAGCCTGTTTATTTTAATGTTTAAAAAAAAATCAAAAAGCTATCTAAAAAAATTTATTTTGTCAATTCAAATGCGAACAGACATTCAACTTGTTTATATAAAGGGCCGTAATTAGTTCCTGTTTAGTTTCTGGACGATAGGCAACTCAAATGACTAACTCACTAATAGATATTTTGATTTTCTGCTGCGGAATTAGGAAGATTTATCAACTATGTATGCATGGTCTAGAGGTGTTCTGGAACATTTAACCGAAAAGTCCATCGAGTCATTTGGGTTGCCTAACTTCCAGCAACCAAAAACTAACAAATTTATACACCATTTGGTTTAAATCCTCATTTAAGTTGAAAAAGTCTAAAACCTAGAAATTTTTATTTATTGATCTAGAACCCTTTCTGGCTATTATATCTCTCAAACCATCTCGTAATAATTTAAATTTTTTATTCTGCAAAGAAATATTAATTCTTCATCAAAAAATGAGAAAAAAATAACCGTTGTTTCAAATAATAAATTTAACAAAATTTTTTATTTTTTATATCACTCTAGAAGGTGATGGATTAGGTTATCTATAATAGTTATAATAAGGAATAAATGGCGCTCGCAAATTCTAACGGTGTGTTTGTTTTGATAAGAATTTGACCTGCCCTCAGCCAAGCTGGTGAGGCAGCAACGTCGGGATGGAGACGCTTCCAAACCGCACATCAAACGGCCGATGAATGCGTTCATGGTTTGGGCCAAAGACGAGAGACGCAAAATCCTCAAGGCTTGTCCTGATATGCACAATTCAAACATTTCCAAAATTCTCGGTAAGTAATAATTCTTGTTATATTTATTTAGTTCTTGGACTTCATAAAATATAACTTCATTTGATTTTGGCGTCACAGGTGCTCGATGGAAGGCGATGTCTAATGCAGAGAAACAACCATTTTATGAGGAACAGTCTCGGCTCAGTAAGCTGCACATGGAGAAGCACCCTGATTATCGATACCGGCCGCGACCGAAACGCACCTGTATCGTGGACGGACGTAAAATGCGCATTAGCGAGTACAAAACGTTGATGCGACAGCGACGTCAAGAGATGCGGCAGCTTTGGTGCCGGGAAGGCGGCGGAGGTGGTCCCGGTTCAGGACCTCCTGGATCTGAACTCTCGGCAGCAGCAGCAGCGGCGGCTGCAGCGGCGGCCGCTGCATTCGGTGAAGGTTCGAGTGCTGCGGCGGCTGCAGCAGCGGCAGCGGCAGCAGCTGCAGCGGCCGCTGGTGACCCTTCTCAGCCCTCTGGCTTTTATTCACAGGACAGCATGAGTCTGAGCCCATCACCTACGCACCCACAACAGCAGCTACAGTCATACAGCAGTCCCAGTACAGCTGCTGGCGACGGTAGCCCTCTCAATGACGTGTGAAGGACTGTCCCACTCGTGAAAAATATATTCACATATTTAATCATACAAACAGAAGAGAGTAAAAAAATAATAGAAAAACAAAAAAAAAATTGTTATATATTTATAAAAAAATAAATAAATAAATGGTCATCCATATTTATTTATATTAAATTAATTTTTTTTTACTTTTGTACATATATATATAAATACATATAAATAAAATTTTTTCTGTTTGTATATTTAAATGATTTTCATCAAAAAACTTAAAAAGCGACCTCAACACTAGTGTTATCATTTGGATGACCAGAAATGAATACTGTCTAGCCACACCCACGTGCCATCATCATTGTTTTACACGTGTAGATATAGCTTCGCGATGTGATCACTCCAAAGGAATTGTTTTATTTTTTATTTTATTTTATTTTTTTTTATAATTGCTTTTCAATGATTGAATCTTTAAGTCCCGTTCACAGGTGAAAAGTGTGATGTAATTATAAATAATAATAATCGCGGTACAGTCAAAGCAAAATTAAAAATATAAATTATAAATTAACCGCATTGTGAATGGGTCTTTAAACAAAAATCAAAGTTCAGATGCAATATTAGTTTTTAAACGTCAATTTGTTAGCCGCGTTGTATATAATAAAATATGATGAATGAACTTTATTTTAAGAAATGTTGAGTATTTATTATTCTATTATAATTATTTTTATTATATTATATTATTATTATATTATTTTATTAATTGCTCTATGGGACTTATTAAGTATTAGGTTTGCGGGAGAGAAAAGCTTTATAAAGTTCTTCCTTGGAAAAAAATCTAATCAAGCCCTAATTAAAAAAATATTTTGGAGTCGTTATCCTTTGCCCCATTGGCTCTCTAGAGATTTTATTAGGTAGCTGTGGGTCCCTAAATTCTTGAGTATGTTCCCTTTTCAAACATCTACTCCTGGGCCCCCCCCCCCCGCGGACACAAATCATGTATTCCAACTGAAATATATTATATATATAATATAAATAAATATATTAGAAAAAATTAACCAATTGTACAAAAATAAATAAAGAGTATAGAAATTAAAAAAAAAATATTTAGGAAAATGTTTTATCATAATGTATCTCATCATGTTTCTCTGTATGTGTCAAGTTGATGGCAAATTTTAAAGTTTTATAAGGTGAGAAAAGTCCCAGAAATCTTTCTAGTTTGCCATGATGCTGCGCAAGTCTTATATTATTAATAATAATTTATTTAAAAGAAAAAAATTAAAGTGTCAAACTTGCCAACTGCGCGCGTATCTTCATAGAATTATTCGTGTAAAAAAATAAAAAAATAAAAAATATATATATATATATATAATATATCTATAATAGAAAATATTTAAATGTGTTTGTCTTTAATGTCGATTTGTAGAATAAAAATAAATGGAGATTTTTTAATAAAACCTCTCTCCTTTCCTTTTATTTTTTAAAACATTATTTGTTTTATTCTAAATTTGTTCTTTTCCTTTTATATATTATCATTCATATTCGGCCTTAGTAAGAGGAATTAGGAAAACCTGAACTTGTATCAAAATTTTTCGAAAATCCATGCAGGACTAAAAAGAAGAAAATAGATTAGAATAGAAAAAGTCAATAAATTTTTAGACAAAAATCACCATCAATTTCCATAAAATTAGTTTAATGTGTTCATAATATTTATTTAAAGATCATCAAGCCGATTTTCTTTTGGAAATTTTGGAAAGGATGGTGGATCATCTAGCTTGAGCCATGATAATGAAAGATCACTCAAAATAACACTTCAAATCTGCCTAGTCTATGAACATCTAAAAAAAATAGCCCATATGGCTTATATGTGAAACTATATTTTATTTTATAAAATAAAGAATATTGCCAATAGCGCCAAGATCGTTCTAAATTCAATATAAGTTCCAGAAGTTTAAAAAATGAAAATATATGGAAGAAATAAGATGCACTCCCAGGAGTTCCAATAGATGATAGTAAGGCTTTAAGGTGACAAGTGGAATACTCCAGGAAATGATGAATAGAAAAGGATTTAATAGTAAGATGAAAAGTGAAGAGAAAGTTTTAGCCAAGGAAGTAGCCTCTGTGGATGCTTTATTTTTATTTTTTTTGTCAAAAATGCGTTTAGCTATCGTCCCTTAAATGGGGAATTTACAGAAGCTGAGGCTAAATATGCTAACTAAATTTAACCTTTTTTAATCTAATTTTGCTAGTTTGGGCAAAAATTATTAATATTAACTGTGCTTAAAAAAAATAGATATTATTTTTTGTCAATAACTATTGAATAGAAGAAAATTGTACCAACTTTACATGTCTAGGTGAGCTTTTTCTAAGCTCTTCCCATTTTGGAGCTCCTTGCCCCCTTCCCTACCGAGAGATATTGACATTGTCAATATTGATAATCTTAAAGTGATAAAGTGACATATCCCAGGCAATTCGGCGAAAATTTATTTAAATTAAATGATTATCAATAGATCTAAATAAATATGCCTGAATAATTTGTATTTTTAATAAATATATTGAAATCCTTTTAGAATTTAAGAAGCCGAAAAGACTAAATAATAAGCTCTTGGCTAAATAGATTTATGAATTTTAAAAAACAAATAGTCCATATAAATTAGGGAATAATATGAGAAAAATATCAATTAAAAGACGGTGTTCGTTTTCAGGCTTGCACAATTCTCCCAGCTATGCGCCGTTATTTCGGAGACCACACGTCTCCTTCTTCAAGAACTTAAATGAATATAGAATTTATATAGAGGTGGGAATAGTCCAAATAAATTGGCCTGAAAACAATTTCCGTCTTTATATACAAATTAATAAAATAAATTTGAAGAGTTAGAGAAGAATAAAGCCAGCGATCTTTTCTTCACCTTTCACCACCTCTTGGTGTTGAGTTCACTCTAGAGAATGACCTGTAGAGTGACCTCTACAGCCCCCAAACTCCAATCCTTTAGAGTGACCGAAATATCTGCATTAATCTGAGGTGGTGAAAGAGTGAAGAAAAGAACGCTGGTTTTATTCTCCTTGAACTCTTCCTGTTAAAATATTCAGCTAACAAAAGAACAAAATAAATTTAATGCTGGGATTTGAGCCTAGTGGTTCCCATAAGTTAGGAAGGCATTTATAAGTTTTTTATTCACTGTATAAAGAAAAGGCAAGAAAAATTTTAAATTAATTCATTTAATATAAACTTTTACATTAAAATATTTATCCTAAAAAAAAAACAAAGCCTAAAATAATTTAGTTAAATAATTTTTTTCTTTGCACATCTGTTTTTTTTTTGTCAATCTTCTTTTCAGCCACTTTCTCGACCGGAGGCTCAACAACAAACGAACGAATAAAATTTGCTAATTCTTCATGATATCTTGCCTTAACGACAAATTCCAAAGCAAGATTATGCGTCCCTAATTTTGGATTCTTAAAAACGTCGCTTTAAAAAAAAATTAAATTAAAAATTATTTATTTTAAAATGGGAAATAATTTATAGTATTACTTGATATTTGCCAAATAATTGTATTTGTTATAAGGGAGTGGATATTGGCGATGTGCCTCCCTTCCAAACCGGATTAATGATTCCGCCTGCCAATCCTGGTGACTTTCTTTTTCTGAGTTATAAATGAGAAATGTTATTATAATTTTTAAAAATTTGAGAGAAGATAGTGACAGGATAGAAAATGACTCGCCTAGAGGTTCTACTGTTTAAAAAAAAGATCTTTTAAATGATTCACATTATTTCACAGAAATTGAACAGATGTTATTTATTTAAGGCTCAATTGTAACATTTACCTCTATTTAGAATTTTTTCTTTAATAGCCTGCTTGAGATAAAGAATATTTATTTAAATTGATCTAAATAAGTCTAATTGTTTTTTAGAAAAAATCAATATGATAATCAACTAGATAAAAGGTTCATCCTTGATGGTTTCCTGTTAAACTAATGATAGGTTTATCATAAGAGATTGCGGATCCCTTTGAGTAGTTGGTAATCACTTGATATATATATCAGGCATGTTCCTAAATAATTTTTTTGGAGGAGGGTGGTCAGGCCAATTTTTCGTAAATAGTGTATTGGCCCATGATCCCCCTCTAAATTCATCCCTGACACATATGAATAACAAAATGAGAAATGCCGGATTCATTTAACAGACCAATTGAAAGTGAACATGTCTATGGGAATTTAGGAGTTTTGAAAAATTAATTTTCCAAGGAAAAAGAATTTAGAAATTAAAATTCATCTATGCCAGCCAACATGATTATCCTGTTAAATATAAAATTTTTTTTCAAAAATTCAAATTGTTTACTTTTTAGAGCATACACTCTTTAATTAAACTTATACTATATTAC
>JAAAKE020169777.1:0-11524 GCA_010014785.2 Anisolabis maritima | reverse complement strand
TGGTGATTTCTGATGGAGAAAACGCTTTAAAAAAATTCTATATGTTTTTGATATGAAGATATATGGATAAATTAACAATTATTTTCTTTTTTTATTTATTTATTAATTCAAGAAAGACTACAGTCAGGGACTTAAAGCATGAGTGATATCTTGGAATATCAATCCCTCTGGTAATTTATACGTTAAGACTGGTCAAAAATAAACAATAATGGAAAAAGGACAATTACCATGTATTTTACAAAAAGTTGTGTGATGTGCAGCCTTCATACCAAATTTTTATATATTTTATTTTTGATGATAAATGTAACTTATTTATCTTGTACAATTTACATTCATTTTATTTTCTATAATGTCAGTAATATAGACAATATCTTATTTATTTTATAGATTTTATTTTAATTTTGGTCAAGTATATTAAGTATATAAGCAGTATATTTGTATATGTATATTTTCATATTCAAAAGTCAAAAGCCTCTAATAAAAAAATAAAATAAATTGGATACCAATTGATATAAATATAGATGTCTGGATTATTTCTATCGTTAATTAATAATATTGTGTATTTAAAAGTTTATATGGCCTCAGAGGCCCAACTGACTTTAAAAAAATTTTAAAAATACCAATATAATAAATGCCTTCTGCCTAGATAAATAATGAACAAAATTTCCAAGACAAACAAACCCAAAAGAGAGAGAACCCAAAATTCAAGGTGAATAACACTCGGTTTGTTTGGTTTTTTTTTTTTTTTTTTTTTTCGTAGAAATCCGCCCGGTGTTGAAAAAAGCCAAGTCCTTGAAGGCTTCCTGGGCGAATCGACTGACTGGGACAAATCAAGTGAGTCTTGCATGGGAGTCAGCTGGTCCGAAGGTCTCCTTCAAAATTATATTCAATTATAATGAGATTAGTGAGTTAGTAGGTTGGATAAATTGAGGGTCTCTAGGTAAATTGACCAGCGTGGAAACGACAAGTTTTTGGCAGCGAAAGTCTTAGGAAATCAATATTATTGTTATTTATGTATTATTTAACATTATGAAATGGAAATAAAAAGAAATCACTATTTCCTTTAAAATTTCATCTACTAATTGAAATTTTTTATATAAAGAGAGAAATGGAATTCATTTTTAATATAGTATATCCTCTATATAATTTATGAATTTTTTAAATTCTTTTTCGGCTTCTGAAACCATATAATAAATCCCGTCAATACTATTATATTATTTAAATTAATTGGTAGTCGTTGATTGATTTAAATAAATTTCATCGTTCAAGACAAGAAGTGAACCATTATTTATTTTTTTACATCTTTTTCCAGACTATTTAGACTCCGTTCATATTTATTTAAATTAATTGATAGCTAATACATTTTTGTCGCTCAGGACGGGAAGTTGTACCTCAGCTCAAAGATCAGGACACCTCATGGCTAAGTTTCAGAGGCCAATTAATTATTCTTAATTAAATTATGGAAAAAAAAATACCTTTTGATTTAATAAAGGGTCTCTCCTACACTACAAGATTATTTATTAGAATAAATTTGTGCTTGTATGACTTGATTTGGCCTGAATCTTATCTACAACATGACTATAACGAGGTAAATAAATTCGTGAACCACTGACCTTTGATATGTGAACTAAGGGACAGGGCGTTTATATTTTTATATATATATATTTATATTGTATTACTAATACTATGGTATATATATATAATTTTGTAAGATGTTTTCAATCAAGAGCCGACTAGAAAAAAATATCTAGTATAAAAAGACAATATAAAAAACAATTAATAATCAAATTTTATATTTGTCCCAATAAGACAACTTTACGAATACATTTCGGTGATCATTAAAATAACTGAAATTATGAAAGAGAAATAAATTTGTTAACCTGATAAAAAATTAGATTCTAATTTTAATAAATCCCAGGATATATATAAAATAAGAATAAAAAATTTATTAGATAACGGGGTTTTATGGCGTATTCTACGGATTTATGGCAATTTTTATATATATCCGAGATTTTTAATAAATGATTCAAATGTTAATCCACTATTCTTCAACGGTAATAAAATACAGGTTATAATTTTTATAGGTTAAAGAAAGACACACTTCATAAAAAGTAAAAAATCAGATCGATATTCCACTTCTTCTTTTGGAATGAAAATATTAATAAATTATTTTTAAAAACTGTTGTGGCCACAACAAAACAACAATTATTCATAGGACTAATCTGAGAGATATTTAGAAATTATGAGAAATATCAAAAAATTATAGAAACTTTTTTTTTTGAAATTTGTTTTTAAATCAACATATAAGTGGTTATATATTATACTTTATTAGTTATATCTATAAAATATTTTTATCTGTAATTTCAATATGAAGCGACATAATAAATCCGTTTCTTCGAATTTGCTCCATCTCCAGAGATGAACAGAGAAAAACAGAAAATGATGATTCGATTATAAATAGCCTGCTTCGAGTTCATCAGGGCCGTAACAGAATATTTATTGGGAGAAAGGAAAGTTATAAAGAATATATTAAATGGCTTCATTAATTTTGAAAAAGTTTTATTTGAAACAAATGGATTAATAATAAATAAAAATTTTTTTTGACTTTTCGGCGTCTTGGGCCATATAGACGATACCAAATATATATTTATTACGATACATATTTCCCAGGAATAATTTTATATTTATATGTGAAAAAAAAACTATTTCAAAATAAATTCTAATGAATATAAAATAATATTTTTTGATAAATGTTTATAGTTTATTTAACACTATTATATATTTCATCTCATATATTTATTTATATTATATTTGTTTTATTTATTTATTTTTTTTTTTTAGATTTCGGCGGGCGGGCTTAACTCAGATATATCTCTCTACCCTCTGACTACGGCTCTGGTGTTCATCTATAAATATTTTGAAGGGTTAAATTTGGTATGATTACAATATTTTCCTAGCAACGATCGTAAAAAATGAAAAGTAATCTTTTGGGAAAGTGGGAGATTTTTTTTTTAGACTTTTCGGGACCTATATAGACTTTAAACAAACAAAATTAGATTATATACGATATTTGTTATTCAGGCATATTAATTTATATTATTTGGTATTCAATTAGTTTAAATAAATTTTTTCCATCGGAATCCGAACACATATGGCTTTTGACGTTATCATACAAGGTCTTAATCGTAAAAACAAATATTTATTATAAAAATTTATTAAGGAGCACTGACTTCTTGGATCATTTTTGTGTGTTCCATCTAGTCATTTTATTGACCCTTATATGAAAAAATTCATTGCCACAGGTCAAGGCCCTAGATGCTTTCCCCCCTTCTCTAAAGTTGGAATAACTTGGAAAATTTTGGTCTGTTATTTATTTTGTTGGCTTTTTTGACCTTCTCCTATCATCTTAAAAAAATGCGTCTCTATGAGAAAGGGGAACACCCATTTATCTATCTCAACTTTTTTTTTTTAGGAAAAAAAATTCTAAATTTTGAAAAGGATCATTTTCAAATAAGAAAATAATAATTTTTTAAGCTTTAGATTTAGAAATTTATTGAAAAAATATTGGATTTGTAGGACGCTATGTAAACAAGTTTGATGAAATTTTTTTAGTGAATGATCAAATTGAGAGAAAGTATTATAAGAATATCTCGTTTAGTACATATTTTTCGAATTGGTTCAAATTTTCTTTAATTGAGACTGATGCCAGTCTGGACACGACTAGGATTTTGTTTGACCTATTGTATACTGTAAAACAAAGTAAGACCAAGAAGAAGTCCAAATGAAAACTTATAGTGAAATATTTAATTTTATAGATAAAATGTTCAGAATTTTTTAAAAGGAGTCATATTAAAAAAGATAAGAGAGAGAGAATATGTATGTGTGAGTAAGTTTTGGCATATATTTCAGAAACCCCTGAAGCAGTGTGATTGAATTTTTTAATATTAAGATTTAGACGAAAATGAACCAGTGTGAAATATTTATTTAGTTACCTATTTATTAATTTATTTAATGTTTTTCATGAAAAATAATCAATAATGATTTTCTGGACAACTATTTCGCCATATAACGTAGTTTATTGCTAGTTTAGAAGTAAAATATAGTAGATCTACGACCATTCTTGGAATTTGAGAAAGATGTAGAGGGCAAGGAAAAAATTATACGAGTTAAGGCAACTCGTAAGTAAAGAAGGGAAAAGCTGGTGAGTTTGGTTGGAAGCGTTCTAGAAATAGGTCTTTAAGCCAGGATAATGGGATAAGATTTCTGGAATTCCAATTATGGACAAACTATAAAAATATTATGAAAGAATGATTCATTCATTCTCATTTGAAAAGTGTATTATTTGAATTTTTCAATTTAATTGTAGTATATATAGATTTAAATAATAATAAAAAATATGAAAGTTGAATTTCATTTTATATAAAAGTATATTGTTTGGATTTTCAAAGATTTCTTTAGAGAAGTAAGTTTAAATAAAAAATTAAAATATAAATAATAATAATAAAAATTTGGAGAGAAACTCACCAGCTGAGAGATTTTGGATGTGAAGTCGACAAACGTGGAGACGAGGTCTTAACTGGGTCGGCGTCTCAGCCTCACTGAAAACGGGCAGGAGCTGAGCTCCAGGTTGCTGTCCTGTGAGCAAGTTCCAACAGGAATCAGAACACATACAAAAGAATATCTATATATATTAATGATTAGGTGGGGATGGAATGTGGATGACGTGGAAGAGGGAAAGATTATTATTTTATTTCCCAATTCAATAAAATTCTTATAGCTGTACCCAAAAGAGCAGATGTTTAAATAAATATAAAAATTCAATTTTGTTCGCAAAGAACTTTATCTTATAGGAAGGTAACAATGAAATTTTATATCAAAATTTATTTATTTAGTCGTCCTAAGCAAAAATAAATAATATTTTGATATAAACTTGTTCGTTTACATAGCGTCCTACAAATTCAATGTTTTTTTCAATAAAAAAAAAAAAAAAAAAAAGAAAAAGATAACAATTTTATTTTTATTTTATATTATTTCATTTTACGATAACAAATGAATATTTAAAAAAAAAGAAATAATTTATTGGCATATATCAAAATATGAATTTGTTTATTAAATTAATCGATCAATACTCCTTATTAGAAAAATAGTGTGATAATCAAATCACACAACTTTCTCATATCAGAATCCAATTTCAATGGAAATTTTTTTTTTTTTTAATAAATATTATTCATCTAGCTGTCCAGTCTGCCTTCAGCTTACGATATCATTATCCAGGCCTTTTTATTTATACGAATTGGTATCCAATTGATTTAAATAAATTTCACTAGGTGGTCTTAGCTTTTAAGGTTATCAATATTGACAATATCACTATCTCTAACCTCTAGGCCACGGGGTGACGGTTTTCTATTTATCTTTGCATACTTTTTGTATATAATCAAATAATATTTATTTATATAAACAACAACATACGCTAAACAATAGCAATAAAAGTATAGTTTAAGTTTCCCACTAACGATCATATCCCAAATTTTTGGTTATGCATAATATATATTAATACATCTCCCAAAGAGTTTTTGTTATACCCTAATTTTCTTAACACTTTCATTATTTAAAGATAATATAATATATAAAAAATTTCACTGCTCTAGCTGAACGCGAAATTCCTTAAACTCCCTTGACGGACAGACGGACGCTATTACGTATATACCTCGATAAGGTTTTTCTTCACCTTCACTATATATACATATTTAGATAAAGATTAGATTATATATTTAGTTTTTATCGGATTGACTGATTATCCCGAATCACAAGACTTTATCAATATTGACAATACCAACACCTTTCGTCCACGGGTTGGAGAGAATAAAATTTTTACTTTTCAGAGAAATATATTTTTAATAGAATTTAAGGGGAGAAATGTGTATTTCGGGGACTCTTGTAAGCTTCATTTGGAGAAGTTAGATAAAAGGAAAATGAAAAGCATGAGGGCGCAGAAGAAGCTAATACACGAGAAAAAAGGAGCTTATTTCTCGACACAGACTTCTGAAGAAGAGGTGGTTATTATTCACGAGTATCTGCGCAGTAGGCAGCTTTGTTCCCGAAACAATATTATTCGTAAATATACATAAATATCAAAAAATTAAATAATTCTAAGGCTATAAAATGCAGACATCTTATTATTAAATATGCTGAAAGAGTCCCAATCATTAGGAGATCCAAAGAAGACATCATCAGTATTTATTTACTATTTAATGAAATAAAAATGATTTTATATAAATACTCAATAAAAATTTATTTAACTAATATTTTGTTTAGAAAAATGATTGAATAATAAGAGAACCAAGAGAGTTTTGTTTTATTAGAAAAAAAAAAAAGAAAGAAGCTTATCTTAATAAGAGTAGAGATAGAGGGTTAATAGACCGAATCAAGAATGCTTCCTCACCAAACAGAGATAATGCATTTTAAATAGAGCCAATGAAAAATATATATGAGAATAAAAAGCGATATTTGTTTTTTCTCTTATCAATCATTTAAATAAATATTATAAAAAAAAAATAAGAATACGGAAAAGTTTTTTGTTTAATCTTTCAAAATATAAAGAAAGGAAATTTTTATATTTTATATTTAAGAATCTAGGAGGGTGATAATGTGTCAATTTGTACCCTGGAAAAGTTAGAAGGAATTGAAAAGCAGAGAAGAGGACAGACACATGAGGGGGCAGAGGAAGAATACATAGAGGAGGAGGGACAGGGCGGATGACTGTAACTTTCTCACAGTTCGCATTCATAGTAATAATAGCCATATTATAGTATTAATTTAAGCTTTTTTATTCGAAAGAAGGGCCGAATTAAAATAGTTATTTTTATTACATTTACAGGATAAGTGCGAATCATTTCGTTTTTGATATAAATATATTGACATTTGCTCTTTAGACCCTTTCGTGTAACGTCACTAGACTAAATTAATCTGGCTTTTTGCATAAAGTATTTTTTGGCATTTGAGTTCATATAACCAAATAATTATTTGGTAGTTAATATAAGTTAAATAATTTTATCGGCGGGAAGCGAGCAACTGGATCAGGAAGCAACCTCTGTTCTAAGGATCTTATAATAGAATATTAAAAAAATTAAATATGATCTTACCTTGCACGTAACAAATTATAAAAGAGTCATAAAAGAATAAATGTCATTTAGCCAATATCAATTAAATTTATAAATTTATTCCGTGAAATGTTTAAAAAAAAAAAAAAAAAAACGAAGAAATATTATATTATTATTAAATTTAATTTCGCAACGCTGCTTTCATATTCGTAATGTAAATACACATTAATCCGATACTTTTAACATATGATATACAAATTTTTTTTTCATAAAAAATTTATTGTTAAAGAGGCACAAATATCGTAAAATTTTGTGAATATAATTATTTCCACTTTTGTTTTAGGTTTTTTTTTTTTTTTTTTTTTTTTATTTCGTAACCATCAGGTTAAGAGAAAATTTTTAAGCATACATCTCTTACATTTCATAAGCCTTTTTATAGCAATACATTTCCATTAAGATTTTTTTTTTTATTTAAACAAATATAACCTAAGAGAGATAACATAAAATAACATAGTACGAGTATTAAATACTTTATTTACTTGACTTTTTTAAATAAAACAAGGATATTATCGTATAAATTTTCTTCTAATTACTTATACTTTTACACAATGGTTTATTTAAAAAGTCTCGAGCGAGGCCTTTCTATAACCTAATCAGCGACGCCTTTGAACGTGAAAATACAAAAATCTCTTCAATTGTTAACTTTAGTGAAATAATACAAATTGTTCTATTCGTCATTTTAAAAAACTAAAATATATATTTAAATATAAATAAATTTATTTACGACCTACTTAGAGGCACAAGTCCTCGGTGGCTAGGTCCAATCAAACACAAATACAAATTTATAAATTACATAACACAAAACAACAAACAATGGTATTGCTGCTTTTTTTCATAAAGATAATCCTCTCTTTTCAGTTAGTGAAAATGCATATCGAAAATCATATCCATATTCGTCATATTATGCTCTACCACTTCGAGAAAGGTTGGAATGCAGGATAGTCATTTCGCGATCTCAACGAACTTTATGGCGAAGGAATAATCAGCAAAAGTCAAGTTAAAAGATGGTTCAAGAAGTTCAATTCGGGAGATACAAACCTCACAAATTAAGAAAGAAGAGGTCGACCATCAAATTTCGACGACCGCGCACTTTTGGTAGTCGTGGAAGGGGCCGAAAGATTGACAACGAGAATGTTGGCCGAAGACTTCAATGTGGACCATCGTTCGTCGTCTTAAAAAGCTCCGAAAAGTATGGAAATTGGCTGGCTCCCACCACGAACTCTCCGACAATATCAAAGCTAAACGTGTCCGATTTTTCACCGATTTGCTGCAGCAAACCGAGCAAACTCCGTTCCTGAAAAATCTCGTCACTGGGGATGAATCGTTCTCTTCAAAAATGTCAAAAGAAAAAAGGTTTGCGTTTCGCCAGGTGATTTACCCAAAGAAATACTGAAAGGCGTCCACTGTAAGAAGGCAATATGGTGTTTGGTGAGACAGAAGCGGAATCATCCCCTGGGAAATCATTTCAAACGGGATTTGTTATTGGTGGAATGACGATGATGAGCGTCAACAGTGGCGGATTCCGGACAAAAGAGGCCATTAAATATCAACAGCGCCGTCTACCTGGCTCAACTTAACCGCATTCACTCTGCAATCGAGACGAAAAGACAACAACACACAAAAAGAACCATATCGTCTTACACCACGATAAGGTGCGTCCACATGTTGAGCGTCGTGTCGTCGAATCTATCGCCAATAAGGGCTGGGAAGTGCTTCCTCATCCGCTATATTCCCCCACAGAAGCGTCTACGGACTATCATGTCAATCGATCGCTGAAAAAATGGCTCGCGAACAAAGTTTACGACGACTTGGATGACTTGGTGGCCGCCGTCAAAGAGTGGATTACCTGTATAGCAACTTCTTCGCCTGTGGAATCGACCGGCTGCAAAAGAAATGTGAAGCTGCAATTGAAGTAGATGATGAATATGCTCCGGAATAATCATTTAAAGATGTTTTTGTTAAATGTTGTTATTGTTTTTGATGAAAAAAAATTTGTTTAAAAAAGTCGCAATAATTATGCAACAACCCAATAATACATAAAACAAATACAAAAAATACAAAAAAAAAATGGAATTGTATGTTCATTAATAAATAACATGTTCATACATTTCCATCGAAAGAAAAAGATAAAAACATGATTAAACATTGCGCGCAAATAACACGTGATCAGGAGTAAACGACGCTTTAGCCATCCCAACATTCGTCTTAACTGTTAAGCTGTTAAGGAAAACCTGGCCAAAACCTTAACAAGGATGGTACGACCTCAATCTGAGCTAATCTCTATTTTAAAAGAATTTTTATATTTTTTACCCCTTACTGTAATAATCTCCAATGTGAGGGACATGGGAGTTTGAGCTCACCTCACCGGGTCGACTTTTTGCTTTTTTTTTCTAGAGACAAATTTATCAAATATATTTTGAAAATGAATTATAAAATTTTTTATTAAGAAAGAAATTTATAAAATAATTTCAATTATCATAATCAAAATGGCCTCAGCAGTCGAAATTGATTTAAAAATTAAGTAATAAATAAAAAAAAAAATTAACATAATTATATAAATTAATAGAATTGATAGGCAAAAAATTATTAATATTAATATAAATAAATAGAAAAGAAAAATAAATCCTCTCCGATCAGGCTCGCTATTGGAGTTTTTTAGAAAATATTTTTGACTTTTTTTTAAGGAATCTCAAAATTATAAACTTACAGAAGAAAAAAAAATTCCAAATGCACCCTTTTTCCAAACAAATTGACCATTTTGCTATCAAGGGTAAGTGGGACAAAAATTTATTTATATTATTTTGGCTACCAATTAATATTAATAAATAAGGACAGATGCCAAAAAAAAAGAATAAATAATCAAAGGCGCTGTAAATATTTTTATAAATAAATAAAGCAAATTTTTTTTTGTTAGAGTGGCTCAATAAAAAAAAGTTTAGAAACAACTGGTAAAAGAAAATTTCTTGAGTCTTAAGTGTTGTGGATAAAACTCATCGGCCTGTTGACCAGATGGCTCGAGAAAGACGAGGTCAAATACTCTTATAGTAATTTTGGCACGTGTAAAATTCCCCTTCAAAGAGAGAGAGAGAGAGAGAGAGTATTGTTTAGGAAAGACAGGTGCGAAGGGAATTCAAGGTTGAGGATAGGCCCTTATCTTTCATTTAATTGTGATGATGAATCTATATAAAATTAAAAAAAAAAAGATGAAAAAATTAACTATCGATAAATTATAAAAATAAAAATGTTCTCTTTATAAAAATAGAGAGATAAAGGTATAGGATATACTTGGTTATAAGGGACGATAAAAAAGGCAATAAAAAAGTTTTAAAATAAAATATTAAACTCCTTTCTCTCTCTGAGTCATGTGTACCAAGTGGTTGATATTTTAATATAATATTATTTATTTATTATAATTATATATATATTATTTAATATTAATTGACTAGTGACATTAATTGGAGCGGTCATTGATAGAATTAAATATATTTTTACATATTCTGGACGTGATCGTATGACGTCAGATTTTAAAAGCCCACTAAGTTCGAATAATTAACACTTAAAAAATCCAAAAAAAAAATAAAAAAAAAACTATATTATTACCCTCACAATAAATTTTCCATTATTTTAGAATTAAAGCTTTCCGAGGTGTTTTCATTAAAAAATAAAGTACATTTTCGGGTTCATGAATCACAAACAGTATGGTATCTGATTTGTACCTGAATGAGTGGTCGAATCGATGAATTTAATACAAATAAAATTTAGTCAAAATTGTTTATTTTTTATTGGTCAAAAATAAATAATTTTTCTTCTTCCTTGTCCATCAAAAAAGAAAATACTTCTTCATAAAATTGGGAGCCCACATATCAGAGAGGAAGTAGAAAGAAAAGATACTCCTCTGTTGCTGACTCACACGGAATAGGCCTAATCAACTTTGCTGCACATTGTTCACACCTGCCATAAAGGTAAGGTCATATATATGTATATAACAAGTAAATAGGTGTATGCCTTAGGTGTCTGTGTGTGTGTAAGGTAATTTCCAAGCACACACGACATTCGCACGCGCCTTCTGGCTCTTTTTGTTTAGCCTTGAGGCCTTTGAAATGTATTCTCAAAGGATTTGTTCATATTTGCATTTTGTTCCATTCTATATTGCAATATTTAAATTTAAAAAAAAAAAAAAATTAGGGATGATGTGACCATCAAAAACAAGCAATTATATGTGTAGTTACAAATAAAAACAGGAATATAAATATTTTAAAGAAAAAAAAAAAAAAAAAAAAAAAAAAAAAAAAATGAAAAAAGAAGGAATTTTTTGATTTAAAAAAAAGTGCTCCCCGGAGAAATTTGGCATCCTTTTTTTTATA
>JAAAKE020169766.1:0-11525 GCA_010014785.2 Anisolabis maritima | reverse complement strand
TTCTTCAATTTAATACATTCTATTTATATAAATTATATTCTTGAAAACAAAATCGAATTTGATGTCATCCTCTGAGTTCTATTAATCCTTTTTGTACGATTCTGCCCACCCCTTTTCAAAATAAAACGAACAAACATTTTCTTTTGTTTCGATTTAATAGATTGATAAGAAAATCCAAAAATAATAAATTTACTAATAAATAAAAAAATGACGATTTTGTTTTTCAAACTATTAATTATTTATTAAGACAAATTAACAAAAGATTCTACTTGCTAATTTATTTTAAATATAATTATAAAAAGTATAAGGTTTATTCAAAGTTTTATTTATAAAAAATAAATAATGAATTATATTTTTAACGCAATGGCTTTTAGATAAAGGGATAAAATAAACTAAAAAAAAAAAATTAAATACTTTACATTTTTTATTTTCATATATCCTTTGTAAAATTCAATTTTTATATCCCTCTCGATAATCAAGAGGGAAAAAATCAGATTAAATTTTTAAAAGTCTCATACAAAAAAAATTTAAATTAAAAAAAAATCATTTTGAATATAATACTAAGTAAAATATAATTTCAAAAGTACACATAATAGGATAAAATATAATATATAATCAGGAAGTTTTAATTTTCTCCTTTTTCTTTTTTTACATGCTATCGAATGTCCCGACAGCTGCTGGAGTTTCAAACCCCAACTTTTGTACTAAAAACCATAAAAAGGCAACCAAAGGGTTTGATATGGAGATAACGACTTCAAAGAGTTAGAAAACACTTGAATTTGGTCAAGGACTCAAGGCTTAATGAGAAAATTCCGATTTTAGAGAAATTCTCAGGAAATTAAATAATATTAAAAAAAAGAGAGAGTAGAAAAAAGTACAAAAGAGGAAAAAAGAATATTATAGGCGACTTTTTCGTATTTTGAAATAATTTAATAATAATAAAAAAACTTTTAAAAAGAGGGAGAGAAAAGTTTTAAATAGATAAAATAACAACAAAAACTCTATTAAAAAAAGATCAGAATTATTAAAATCGTCATTTAGGAAAGACGCTTTAAATGAGAGTAAAGAAAAAAATTATTTGGTAGTCTACCAACAATTTAGTCAGACGAAAAATTTATAGTTGTATGTAAATGAAAGTAAGTTCATTGGACTTGCAACCAATAGAAAAACGCCACACTTTGAGAATCAGAAATGGATTGAACTAAGGAAGGGTTAAAACCTCCCCATGAAAAGCTAGACTAGGTATTAATAATATAGATAAGGATAAAATTTTGAGACAATCGGGAAAAATTTGATTGATCAAAGAAAAAAAAATTTTAATCTTAAAACTGTTTTAAAATATAGAATTGAGGGGCGATCTCAAATCCTCAATGTTGGACAAGGCAGTGATTAAACTCATGATATAAGGAAGATCAAATCGGCCTTCTATTTATTTTAATACTTTTAACGATTTCTTAAAAGTGATTCTGTCACTGTTTATTGTTATTAAAATACTAAACATATCCTCTGGAAATATAAGTTGGCCGCTCTAAAACCTGTCGAGTATGCAAGTCATGTCAAGTTGATTTTTATTATTATTATTTTAGTTTAGGTTGTTTGGATAATTATCTTTTCATTAATTTAAAATATTATATTTGATAAGGACGAAGTCTAAATGGCCTCAGATGCCGAAAAGACGTATAAAAAATAATTAATTTAAAAAAAAGTCAAAGAGATTAAATAAAATTCCAGAGTTTTCCCTCTAAGATGAACGTATATTAAGTTATATCCTATTTTTTCAGTTTTTTTTTTTTTTTTTTTTAGATAAATCCGCTTCCTTTCAGCGGATTGTTATGAAAATTGGTCCATGGCTGCTGATAATCGTCTTAATTATTATTACCTTGTTTCAAAATATTTGTTTCTGAAAATCGTGTTGCGCGATAAATTTGGGGAGGGGTCTTTATTTACTGTCCCTGATCGATTTGCTTCAAATTTTAATAGCTTATTTGAATCTCCTAGAGAAATATATTTGTTAAGTTTAATCCTTTTCCGATGCGTGCTTTTAGAGATATAAGCCAAAATAAAAGCTATACCCGCACATTGAGAATTTTTGATCTGAAACATATAAAACCAACATAAGAAGAAGCCTATAATCACAAAAGATGAGGACAATATATCAATGGTAAATCGATGATCGGTTAACAAACATCGTTTTTGAACGGAGCTCGTTAACCGATCATTCACTGTATTCGGATATTTTTTTTTATTTATAGGACATATTGACGGTATATCAAATAAATGCATTATCGATGGTGGTTTCTCACACATTTATTCACAAGGCTTCCTATCCCTGGACCAGAATAGTTGATAAGAATATTAAAATAAAGCATAACTCTGCTTAATAAAGAGAAGAGATATGTAAATTAAGATGAATCTGATGAGATTTTATAAAATTTAAAATCTAATAAAAAGAGAGGGAGATAGAGAGAAAACATAGACGAATGAACGAAGCATGAATAATAAACTAAAAATAAAATATTGAAGGGGAAAAATTAGAAAAAAAAAAAAAAAAAAAAAAAAAAAAAAAACAAGTTTTAAAATTGGATATTTTGTCTAGAGGAGAAGAAAGAATTAAACAAGAATATAGCCCCCGCCCATAGCATGATTTTGTATGACTTACGACATTGTCTTATCACACACCAGAAAAAAAGAAAGAGAGAGAAACAAATGAAAAGTGATTTACAGTCTTCAAGTAGAAAGTTGATGTATTTATTGGTTCGTTCCACAAAATTTAAATAAACAAATGTTTAAAGGGATATTCTATTTATTTATTTATTTATAAACTTTATTTAACATTTCCAGATCCACCCACTCACTCATTCGCTCATTATGTGCATCATGTTAAACAATAAAATAGGATAAACTGAATAAAATGCAATGAATATTCAATTTATTTTCTAAAAAAAAAATAAATAAATCAGAGAGAAGAAGGGATTAGCAAAGTTAACCAAATAGGCTAATAATAGAGTGGAGAGGGAATTTTAATACATGATGGTAAAATATATATTTTACTCTAAATCGAGTGTACCAAATGAAATTTTAAAAACTACCCCATTTATCTCATTTATTCTTTTGGTAGAGGATGGTGTTAGATCTTTTGACTTAATTAACATTTTCAACTAATGACAGAGAGTGGGGGTTAACAAGCGGGGTAAATAGTAGTCGAGTTACTAGTATGGCTTTTCGGTGAATTCATTGGTTCAGTAAAACGACAGAAAATGTTTTTCCTTTATTTGACAAGTTTGTTGAGAGATTTTTTTTCACCTTCTCTGGCTGGTATAATAATTCAGAGATTATATGGATGGATTGATTTAATAAAGAATAAAGGATCTGATGAAGAAAGCCAGTCACACATAACATAGAGGAGAGTTGGATTCACTCTCTTTTAATGCATATACACTTTAAGCTGTACATTTTATATACACCCCTATATAGTTATTAGAATATAAATTATCCAGACATTTTTACACCAATTGGTATCTAAATGATTTAAATAAATAAATTTTCATATGACTGCATGGGGACAGAACACATATCCCTTGGTATAAGTAAATCTTTATTTTTTAGCGACCAAAAGAAAGAAAGAAAAATGAAGCATAGATTACGCTAGGAAATATAATAATTTTTTGTGATTCAAAACATTGGTAGAAAAAATGAATTTTATTTTTTCGTCGTAATACGTTTTTACTCCAGGGTTTTGCAGTCCAGCGCTATAATAAATGCTGCTTAAAATGAAAGAGTAATCTAAGACATTTTTGCTTATTTATTATTAATATAGAAGATATCATTATTTACTTCTTTGCTTAGAAGTTATCGTTTGAATTAGTGTATTTTATCTGCGGCCTTTTTTTTCAAATTAGAACCAAGGAAGTAAACACTTCTGTCTTAGAATATAATTGTATTTCATATAATTATAATATTAATAGATAAGAAAATATAGAAATAACTCCTTTAATTTATCTGTCGTCCAAATGAGATTAGAACACAGACCTTCACTTAAGTCGACTTAACTAACTAAAGGTTCAAAATCAGAGGAGATAGATGGGTGGTCATATAAGCATGTAATTCCTTTGATAATGAGATCTCATAAGAGAGTGAGAGAATGCATTTGAGTTTCTAAACTCTAATGGCTCTCTCTAGATACCAAGGGGAGTGAGTGAGTGAGTGACTCTATTATACAAGGTTAGCTAGGCAGGTTTAAAAATAAATAGGATACCACTATAGTGCCATCTTGAGTATAGATAATAAACATCAAAACTAACATTAAGAGGAGTTTTTATTCGTATTTTATTAGGTGTTTATTTGAGTTCATCGTCTTATCGTAGTTTCTCTTGTAAAGGGTAGTCGAAATAAATCCCCCTCCTCTCTCTCAAATAAGAAACAATTCCAGTAGATGATCATTTTACACCACAAGGGAAGGAAATTTGAAATTTATTATATTTTTTAAAATTAATAATTAGTCGATTAGATGACCGGATTAAGCACTTTGACAACTAATTCAAGGGGAGGGAGAAGATAAAACTTATAAACTTTCAATTCACTATATTATAAGTGACTCATAAAAAAGGTCTTTTTGATGATTCGCTAGTAAAAGTAAAAAGTGATTGAAGATAACAGTTAAGATAATAAGTAACAGGTATCTGCCAAGGAAAGAATATTTTGCGTAATACTTCGTTTAATGTAAATATTTCAATATCAGGGTGGGGACATCATTCTAACCAGAATAAATTTTATATTTATAAAGTTTGTGTTGATATAGCTTGCCTATTTTGATATTGAATAGAATGACTATTTGCAAAACATATATTATTGTATTGATGATGTCATCACAGTGATATCAAAATATTTACATTAAAAGGAATATTATGCAAAATATTATTTCCTCTACTAAGAGTCCTACCCCTATTATTTACGGCCATCTTAAATCTCTTTTTGAATTTTCTTCGTTTACATAAAAAAAAAAAAACTGCTAATTAAAAAAGTAAAGTAAAAGGAAAGCCGGAGTAGAGAGGTGAAGGCCTCTTACGCCAAAAAAGTACACCAGGAATGGGCCATTCAGCCCGAAAATGGTGATGGGATTTGGTGTGTGCCAACAGTGCTCGATACACCAGGGGTAACCAACCGGGGAATGATTTTTTTTGTTAGAATTTGGGGGGTTTTATGCCTTTAATTAAAGGCTTTTCCCTCAAAAAAAAAAAAATAATAATAATAATAATAATAATAAAAAATAATATAAATAATTAATCTAGTTTTTGATTAGGTAATTTAGTCTTTAAAGATTTTTTTAAAGTCTTTTCGGCATCTAAGGCCATATAGTCTTTAAACGATATAGAATATATATTTACGATACATTTAATCCAGACATATTTATTTATATCATTCGGTATCCAATTGATTTAAATAGATTTTCATTGCTTGGGATCCGAACCTACACCCCTTGGCTTTTAGGGTTAACAATACTGACAATGTTAATATCTTTAACTTCTCGGCCACGGGGAGTTGGGGTCCAAGATTATTGTTATTGTATGACATTTTTTGGCATTAATCTATAATTATTTTATTAATTAATAATAGAAAAAGCTAATTTTTTTTTATTTATTATTTAAATCTAAATATCCAACGTTTTGGCCTGATTTTAGGCAAGGAAGCTAAAATGCAGAAATTTATTACATTATTGAAATTTTTCCTCATATTATAATTACAGGGAGTTGGTAATGCAAGTGACATTATTAATACTTTTTAATGTTCACAATAAAATAGTCATTTTCTCACCTATATGATAGCTCCCTGAAGATAGTTTAAAGCCCTGCTGAAATGTTGGATATTTGTATTTAATAATAAATTTTAAAAAATTAGCAGCTGTTGATTATTTATTTATAATCTATCATCAGATAGATCATATTTTTAGAAACATTAACACAGCTCTAAAGAACACAACATTAATGATTATGTTGAGCGCACTATCTCTCTGATGGGTGAGTCAATGTTATTGTTATTAAAATATTATAAAATTCTCCATATCGAAAAAAAATCCCAAATGGTTTGGTCTCTTACAGACGCACAATTAAGTCAAAATGAATAAAAAGAATTTATCTTTTCGCTTTTTTTATGAATAAATAATGCACTAAAAGTGAGATATTATAATATAATATATCCAATATCTCTAATGCACTAAAATTGAGATATATTATAATATGTATCCAATATCTCTACCACTTTCCCTCATGAAATATTTCTATTAGCATTAATTCAAATCCATGATGAATTAAGCAAGAGTTGATCCTATCTAAGTTTGGCCTAAAACACCTGCATTACTAATATAAAACAAATTTTCAATTGTTAATGTCATTGTTGTAATGGAATTGCTAGAGGGAACAAGTTTATCAATAGATTATTAATTAGGGGTATTGTTTGTCTATAGGGGTCCATAGGGAAAAGGAGAAGGAGGAAAGAGCGAGTTAGTAATTCAAGTAATGGACAGATTGATCCATCGGGAAATCGAGAACTTCCCACTCCTTAATTTAATATTCGGGTGTTACTTGAAAAGAAAAAAAAATGAAAGAGATGTCTATTTTAATAAGGATAAGAATTATACAGTGCCAAGTGTTGTATTCGCTCTTTTCTAGATTAAAAAAATAATAAAAATTAGATTTTGTACTAATCTGTGTCTTTCTTCAATTTGTCAGAAATTATTTTATTTATTTTAGCAATAAACCCAAAGTGCCGTTCAGCGACAGTTCTGAGTTACCAATTATCTCGTACCAGTTACTACCATATCAAAATAAAATGGTCAAACCCACTATATTTTGTTTCGGATTAAGAACCCATTTGATTGATTAGGCATAAGTGGCGCCCCTTGGGTAAGGGATTGAGCCTTATGCTTATAAATATGCTGTGAATGGGTCATGTAGCCTAAAATCATTACTTGAATCTTAAATCTAAGCTTTAAATGGAAGGAAATGTTTACTATGTCTCATTACCATTGGATGATGCTTGGGTTGATAGAGGAAAGGAGACCTGAATAAGAGAAATGAAGATACCACTACTTACTTGGAGTTTATAGGAAATTCTACAAGGCAAATGGGATTGGAGTTGTTGGAGTGAGTGATACGAGAGGGGCAAACGAAAAACCTTTTTTGCCATTAATCGATATACAACTATGTTTTTATGATACAAATGATCCAGGTATATTATTTAAATCAATTGGAATCCAAATTGATTTAAATAAATTTTCACTGCCAACTGCCTGGGATCCGAATCCACAACCCTCGGCTTTTAAGGTTATCAATATTGACAATATCCTAGGTCACGGGGGGGGGGTTAACAATTAACCTTCATTTTTAGGTCTATCTATATCTCAGTGTTTTATTAAACAACAATTTTAGATATATATATTAAAAGAAAATTTTTTTTCAATATCAATATCCTTTTATTTGTCAATATCTAACCAAATTGCAAATTAAAAATATCAATGTGGTATATTTCTGCTGTATCACACGAACCATTATCATTAATTATCTACACCTAATATCTAAAGTTTCCACATGATTAATTAAAGCCTTTTGTCTGATGATAGGTCGAATGAACGGCCGAAATATCTATTATTGATCTTTAAATTTGAAAGCTATGTAGGGCCCTGTCCCTTGGTACAGAAGTAGAGTTCCTGCTTCATGAAGATCAGAGGTTCGCCTCCCGTCCAAACCGACAAAAATTTATTTAAATTACATTGGATACCAAATGATTTAAATAAATATGGACTGAGGCTAAAGGGCTTCTGATGTCGAAGGCTTAAAAAAAAAATATATCTATATATTGATAAATAAAAGGATTTAGAAAAAGATTTTCTTTTGAACATATTTAAAAAGTTATTTTATTGCCATTTAGATACGTCTTAAAATATTTGGAATGTTTTTTTAAATATGAAATTATTTAAAATAGGCTTAAATTTTGTGATGGCTTGGTAACTCGTTTAATATTGATTTACTAAGAAAACTGTCCCTGAAAACTGAATGGTTTGCATTTGGTAAAATTTTATTAAATTAAATGGTTATCAAATAATTTAAATAAATATGGATGAATAACGATATCGACAAATTAAGAATGTATATTTAGCATATAAGTCCAAAGTTCTTCAAAGCCGAAACGTCAAAAAAAAACAAAGTAAAAAATTGTTTGGATGAAATGGAAAAAGTTGGTTTTGTAACATTATTTTAGAAATCCTTATACATATATATATATACTAAAATTGTATTTTAGTATAGGCCTACTTTTAGTTTATTTTAGATTGCGAAAATCCCTCTTTAAATTTATTTAATTAATTTATTTAAATTCTTTAATCTCTCCCTTCCCGTTCCTCTTTGTTTGATCCTAAATAGCTAACCAAATAAGGAATATTAAAAATGGTAGAAAAAAAATTTATTTTATGTTAATAACAAAAAAAAAAAAAATTACGAGTAAACACATTCACAGATGGAATGGATTAAAATTTGAGTAGACAGTTGGCAAAGTCCATCAGAGAAGAGAATAGAGAAGAGAGAGGGCAGTCAGTGAGTGTTAATTAAACAACCCATTGGCAGTAAAGCTGTGTGTTTTGCTAGTTAAGCCACTATGTATTGTAGTAATTGTAACTTTTGTTAGAAAGTTGCTTGCTTGGTGGGATATAATTCATTAATCTCGGGTTACTCAAGTTCAATTAAGAAACCACAAATGGCTTTAGAATAATTGTATCTGAGAGAGAAAGAAGAAAGTTAGTGAAGATGTTTGGGTTTGAATGGGTGGCTCTTCGGGTTGGTCATGGGTGGGGTACATGTGAGCATCACCCCTCACTCTCCATCGCTGCCAATTCTGGACCACAGCCAGCCGACCGACACAAATATAAACCCACAACCCGGCGCTGCGATCTGGGCCAGGATGGCAACGAACGAACCCCACGTGCCGAAACAACAACCTGCACCCGGAGAAGGTTAACCCTCGGTGGGTCAGGTCACTTTGGAATTCTGGAGCATCGATCCATGATAATAGCCTACTTTGCTAAAATTCTTTTCAAAAGAATTTGATGGAATATGAAAAGAAAATAACAAGTTTTGCCCCTCTCGAGCAATTAATCGAAAAATCCATTAGTGAAATAGTCATTTCGGTTGTCTACCTTCCAACAACCAAGACTAATTTCTACATTCTAGACATATAAAGAGTATCATCTAACATTTATGTCGTTATTTTGAAAGTAGTCTACTTTTTTAAATTATAAAATTTAATGAAAAACAAAACTTTGTTATTGTTTATATGGTTTAAACAACAAACGCTTAGGCCTATCTCTTGGAGTAGTGACAAGGCTTATGACCCAAGGGTAAATTGCCTTTGATGCCAAAAGGCAAAAAATAAATTTATTTGGCATTTATTTTCATAACTTGTAAACAAAAAATAGCCCCACAATAACAGTTTTGAAGATGATTCTCTGTCAGTTCTGGGAATATTAAATGACAGAATGATGGAGACATCCATCTTTTTTTCACCTCAGCAAAAGGTTTTTTATTTTAGAAAAAAATTCTACCTCCATATACTATATATTTTTACTACTGTCTAGTTCATTAATTTTAGCAAAGATAGAAGCCAAGGATTTAACACTAACCTTGTATTAATATAAATCTACGCAATATTTAAATTTCAAATTAACCATCTCTTCAACGGACGAAAGACAAATAGACCTAAATGAAATAATAAGATAACAGATGATTGTTTTCTATACTTAATACTATTATAATATGAAATAAAGTTTAGAAATTTTTTAAATTAATTGAGAATTTTAAATGATAAAATGTTATATAACTGACTAAATGTAAGAAAAAGTATAGTTAGTTCATTTATTATATATATAATAGATGAAGATGATGAATCATTGACTTCTGCCATCATATAAGCTTGTATTAGGGCTCTGTGGAGCAATCGGTCGCCTTTCTCCACAAAAGATCGGTCTTGGCATCCCGGGCCATCCCATCCATTTTTTCATTAAATAAAAATATTTAATGTAAACAAATCCTCAAGTATGCCTTGTATTGGAACAGTAAATCCCATTACAATAGAGCCCTCAGTCAACTCCCACCTCAAATTAGGACATCCTCCCTAGCATAAAATACGGGTGGAAATAGTAGGAGTAGGAGCTAGAAATGAATGTAGGAGGAGTTAGAGTTAGGAAATAAAGTAATTTCACGGGGTGCCGATAGATGGCTACGTCCAGAGATCGCCTGGGTTTGAGGTGTGTGTCTCCGTACACGAAAGGACCTCGGGTAAATAAACGGGAACCTCAGTATGTGGACCTATACCTGTCCAAATGAAATGAAAATTAGCTTGTATTAATAATGAAAATCCAGTTCACCCCTAAAATATATAAATATATATATTAGTCACTTCGGCATCTATAGACTTTTAAACGATACATGTATATATTTACTACGAAAGAGATTATCAAGGCATATTTATTTATATCAATTGGTATCCAAATGATTTAAATAAATTTTCATCCGGCTGCCTGGGATCCGAACCCAAATCCCTTAGCTTTGAAAGGTTATCTTTAGTAACAATATCAAATTAAATTTCTCGGTCACAGGAGGGGGGGAATATATATATATTTGAGGTAAAAGTCTTTTAATTAAATGCATAAAAACGCTTAAATCCTATTATAAGAGAAATGCACCCCCATTAATAATTTTGTAATTATCTATTTATTAGTCTACTCGTATTTAATAAAATATTATTTAGTTGGCAATAAATAATAATAATTAATTATAAATTTGGCAAACATTCCCTCCCTCGTGATCTCCCATCCATTGTTCACTGGCCGTATCTGGTTGTAGTTTATTTTCTTTCTTATACCCTGAACATCTATATTTTATCTTTTATGATGATAATTTGTTATAAACTGAGATGACAACCGGCGCCTTCATAAGTATGTATCTAGGGCCTCTCATTTAAACCTTTGTCCATGTTTTAATGGAATAAGGTCTCTTAGACAAGAGTTATTACTAAATAATTTATAAATATAATAAATGAAGATAATTAAATAACTACTCTTCGGTGATCTCTACCAACTCGTTCATCATGTTCAAAATTAGTCATCAAATTCATTTTATTTTTCATAATTCTAATTTATATCTATTATAATCTAAAGCAACTTTTCTCGACCATTTTACCTTACGATCTAAAGGTTAGGGAACGTTGATGTACACGATTTAATCTCATATTTACCTTTTTCGTTAGGTGGAACAGCTTATTTGTTAATGAGCCTAATATTTTGTTGTTGTTGATTTTTACTATGTAATTTGTAGTTGTGTTTAGTTGAACCTAGGCACCGAGGCTTCTTTGTAGGACTAATTTATTTTATTTATTTTATTTATTTATTGCATAAATTCTAAAGCAATTCTCTATCTCTATTTTATATGTATATATATATATATATATATATATATATATATATATAGTGACTTTTATAT
>JAAAKE020169755.1:0-11525 GCA_010014785.2 Anisolabis maritima | reverse complement strand
ATCCGAGATTCAGCAGTGCTTAGCCTTACTTATTGACACTGATCTCAGTGGCTGTGCCTCTTCTCTCCGGCCAGGCCGCCGGCGACATTTTCCTTATTTTTATTTTTCATTTGTTTTTATTTACATTTTACTTTGGACTTAGTAGGGGGGTGGGGGGGGGGGAAGGGAGGGTTTCTAAATCGCCACTGAATATTTGAGATTATTATATCTAAATAGATAACCAAAATTTTTGAAATTTGGAAGCAATTTTTAGTTATTATTTAATAATGGGTCTAGTTACTAAATGTATGTTAAAGTATGTAGGTAAGTGAAATATCATATCATCCTTCTCTACAATTTGGAAAGTGATCTTAAATATCATGAATTCATTTATCATGTTTTCAATTCTTCTAATTTGCATTAATTTGACTATTTTTATTTTTTTCCTCATAATTATTTCATCCTCGAAACGAAACGTGATTTTCAGTACCCAATTTAATAGTGTCAACGTTTTTAAAAAAATTCAATAATTTTGAGTCTATATTATCAGAGTGAGAGAGAGAGAGAGTAGGGTTATATAAATAGATGTTTAATGAACAGGAATTCACGCCCTTAATTGCTAGTACCATTAAATTATAAAGCATTTCAGAGTTGAGCAACAATGTGTGTAATCAACTTGGAATAAAATTGGTGGATAGTACAGTAGAGTAAATATATAAAAAAAAAAATTATATAATCAAAGTTGTATGTTGTTGATTTACATTCCAAATGGAATAAAAGGGAAAAAATTCCTTTGAAATTCTGGAAAATTTAATTTAATCAAATGTTCTATTAAATTTCGTTCAATGGGAAAAAGTCTTGAAACAAAGAGAGAGAGAAAGAGAGAGATCGTCACCGCAGATCATATTATATGCAGAAATATGTTATTTATTTTTTATTAATAGATTTTATTGGAAATAAAAAAGAAAAAAGAAAAAAAAAACAGCCAAAATTAATGAAATGAAAAATCAACGAAAGAAAGTAAATATAATATATTTACATAACAAAAAATAAACTGATTTTATAATTATATATTTTCACAAGGACAATGTGAGAACCCTGGAATTTATTTTATAAACTAGATTGTAAAAATTTGCGATCTAACATATAATGGATCAAATCGGACGGCTCAGATTCACCCGAGAGAGCGTTACCCTGAAAAGAGTGCTCTGTCTTAGGCTTTTCTAAATACGGGCCCCAAAATGGGTGTGACGGATGCGGAAGGAAACTACTCACAAAGGATGATTAGATAAACAATCGAAATTCAAAACATCTAAATCAAGATTATGGCTTTCAATTAAACAGAATATGGAAGATATTTCATATATAGAAATTGAGAAATTACCCCGTTGTATTATAAATATAATATATATATATATATAATTATAATATAATATAATATAATATTTAATATTTATACCATATAATTATAATATTTAATATTTGTATAATTATAAAAAAAATTATTGTAAACGTAATTTGATCAACATTAATTAATTAAATGTATATTGACTTTTACAGTTATAAACAAAATATTAGTGAGTACAAATTAAAAATTTGAATTCGTGCCAAACTGATTGTAATAGGGTCACATTCGATGCAGCGTAGATATTACTGAGGTCGTATTATGAAGTTATAAATTTACATAGGTAATAAATTACATAAATTTAATCTAATTTAGGTACCCAATGGCCTGCAGAAAATAGAGTTAGCTGTTCTCATTTTATTTTAAACGAAATTTACTTTTTACATATTCAAAGACCAAAAGACAGATATGCTAAATGTATGCTTTTTCATGAGAGGTCATATAAAGTCCGTCCATATTTATTTAAATTAATATGTTGCCAACATAATTTAAATAAATTTTATTACTTAGACGTAAAGCGAACCACTGACTCAAACCTCTTCTTTAAGGGACAGCGGCTTGTATTTATTTATATACGGACATGTGTCAATTATCTTCTATTCTTTTCCCCATTGGTGAAAAATGCTGAATGAAAAATAGACATATTTTAATGAGAGTCACCTACAAAAAGAATTCATTTTATATTTAAAATTTTGATTTATAATAGAAATAGTTCAGCTTCATAATCGACTTGTCCTTTTGTTTAAAGATGAAATATAATTTGATTACTAAACCAAAAACTAAGTTAAAATAAAGTGTTTTTGGTTATTTAATCTTTTTTTATGATTACATAAATACTAAAAACGTTCACTTACATGCTAATTAAACAGATGTTGATATGTTCTGTAGAATAGACGTTATATTTAGCGTATATAATATGATACATGAGAACTCTTCTATACTTCCTTTCCTTCATTAAAAAAATAAAATAAAAAACGATTTAAAAAAAATTAAATTTCATCATTTCAAAAGTTTTAAAATTAAATTATATTTTGAACAAAAGAAAACTTTTTTATATATAAACTCTCTAGTTTATTCATTTTACAGATTATTAAAAAAAAGTCTGAAGCAATAGCAACGTTCTATATTAAAGGTGAATAAGGTGTTAACAAAGCCAAAATTTCTCTCTCTCTCTCCATGTGCGGGTGTAATTAATATTTAATTCATGATTTGTACGACACTGTATGTTTCATCCCTCCCCCCTGCTGGGTGTAGTAAGCCCTAATGCCTATAAATACAGGCAACGCATGGAAGGTGTAAAGGGTGTAAAGGTTAAGCCCCTCCTGTTGCAACCAGTTACACACCAACAATCAACTAAACTCTCTCTTGGTTCACTTTTCACATTTTCTATTTAATATAAACTTTAATTTCGGGTAAATCATAAATCGATACTAGTAACTAGTAGCATAATGGTGGGGATGGAGGTAGGAAATTCCCTTTACTAAACATTGCATGACCCTTTCAACCCTTACTTTATCTTTATCTATTATTACTCCATATGACCTTCAATTTAACTTTAAATCAAATAATAATCTTATTATTTAATATATAATTCGAGATTAGTTTTGAACACAGTATTACTTTTTTTTAGATTAGGAACTTGTTTTTAGTATTATTTATTTGAAACTTTCCGTTAAGTATTTGAATTTTATATTTACTTGTACAATAAATTCCACCTTTTGAGGGATAAAATTAAAAGAGCGTAATCCAAATTTGTTGCTTCACGCTCGCACTTTTACTTATTAATTCAATAAAAGAACTCTGATATTTCAACTTATGGTTTTCAAACATTTCCTGATATTTACAATCCAGAATTATAAGTGATTTGCTAAAAATAATCATTAAGAGAAAAAATATAGACTAAAGCAATAATATAATAATAAACTTTGGATAGTTGGCAGCCAGGTTTGAATAAAAAGAGGAAAAGAAAAAATTTGGTTTTTCCTAACTAGCCTTCATTTATATTATTATTATTATTATTATTATTATTATTATTTTAATAATACTCCTGTAGACATTTGGGTCGCTTCTGACCTTTAGGCCCGGTTAAATGGAAGAGATCAGGGATCGTAAGAGATATGAAGGAGCGATGAACATCTCTTCCATTTGGCCGTGTCAAGCGGAGGGCCAGAGGACACAAGTGAAACGATCACTCGAGTGAAATAAATGCTTAGGAAAATCCTATTTTTTTTTCGAGTATTTTCAAACTTTCTTAATCAAATGTCGATATTTTTTATTTTTAATTATTTTTAAAATAAACATGGTTTTGGTTTTTTTTTTTTAAATCGTCTTATTTTATTACAATTCACTAGTACTTCTGTAATCGAAATATGAATTGTAAAAAAAATCCAAAACCTTATTTATTTTATTCCTTATTGTAAATATAAAATAAAAATAAAAAATATTTTTTTCTCATTTTTATTCCAACCTGGCTGCCATCCAAAGCAATCTTCTAAATCATACAGCCAGGCTAATACACTTTTAAAGAATCAGTAGCTTATTAAAGGGGGCTTTTTTTCCACGGGCCGGATTGGCAGAACTGAAATAGAGCGAGGGCCGTATTTTTTATATCAACAAATCAAATTACATCATATGTTTTAAATTATTTTCTCAAATTACAAGAGGTCATTTGTTTATTAGATAAATTTGCTCTCTATTTTGATTTGATATATTTCATTCCCGAAAAGATATGTTCATATAGATTCCCAAAAATGGAGATAAATTAGGGTATTTTAAAATAATCGCGAATCTGATATATCCCTGGGCCGAATGAAAGCAACAATTATGTCTTCGGACCCGAGTTCTCTCCAGACTCCTACTCCGATTGGATTGATCATTTTTTTTCTTTCTTGATGTTTTAGGAGGAAAATTTAAGAAACAAAATTTGGCACTGAAAATACAAAAAGAAAAATATATATTTTCAGATGATCTAATAACTGATATTAGTGGGTTAAAATATAGAATATCCTGAACAGTAGTAGTTAGTAATTACTAAATTATTAGTTATTGATTACTCCCTCCCCCTCGAACCGCTTTGGGCGCTTCTGACTATAGATACTAAAAAACTTAAAAAAAAAACATCTGATAATAATTTTTTTTTCTTTTGTTACAGGTATGTCATTACATAGCACTTCATTTATTCACTATAAATTATCGTAAGTTAGAAGAAAATATTTATTTATTAATCTATTATTTAAAATTGGAACGATCGATAAGGTGATGACTCTTTTTACTTTTTTGAAAAACTTCTCATACCATTGCAATAAATATCATCTAAAATAATAATTATTAATATTTTTAATGATATGAAATTGTTCTCCAAATTTTTAATTTAAAAATATGGAATATTTCACATTTTAGAAAAAATTTAATCTCCCTAGCTATTTTATATTTATTTGTAAATCAAAATAATTCATGCTAATTCTATTTATTTTAAAAAGTCTAACGAAATATAGATCTACCTTTTGACACATAAAGATGACACTAGACCAGACGTCATTTTGATTACCTATCTTCTAAGATACAATTATTTACTTTTTTTTATTGATTTCATAAATATAATAAAATATGGCAAACTGTGAGTTGTGTATCTTTGATGACAATTTGAAAAAACTCCAAGCAGAGCAATAATTATTTCTTTGTTTTATTAATTATTACTACATTGTTGGCTCCCTAAATAATAATACTTGGCTCTTTCAGCTAAACTAAATGGTTTAATTTTTTGCTAGTCTTTTCTGTCTGTTCATCACGACTATTTGGGTATTTATTAGTTGGTTTGAGAGTTAGATATCTACTCCCAGCGGTTTTAATTTCAAGAAAATAATTTTGTTTTGATATTTTCTATAGGATGCATAAATTTATTCGTTTTTGCTGGCTGGCACATACAAACTCATTAACGTGTTCGATTCATTGCTCCAAAGTTGCTCTTGACTGGCTCAGAGATTTATTTTTATGAATTAACACATGACCATGTTTGTCATTTAGGATGCCTACCTTTCAGTCATTTAACCTCGATCCATATTTATTTAATTTTTAATTAATTTATTTAAATTAATGTGTAGACATTTAATTTAAATAATTGCTCAGGACGGGAATTATGAAGAAAAACTCTACCTCTCTTCTAAGGGGCAGGGGTCCATAAAGCTTACTAGAAAATTATGCTTAGTTCTCTATTTAAATTTAATCCGTTACAAAAAATCTCTTTTAATTAAATTAGCTGGCACTAAAATAAATTTAATATCATTAAGAGATTAGAATCCAGTAAATTGATTAAATTATCTATCTAATTATTATATAAAACGATATTCGGTAGTTATTTTTCTTTTTAGACGAGGAAAGGTTGGATTTAATTTATTTTAGGTATTTGCATAATTCCAAAGGAGAATATTCAATTCAATAGAGAGAAGGACATATCCCTTCTGTTTTGTATAAACAATCGGTTCTGGGTCTTAATTTTCAATATGGAGGTCACTGATAACAGTACCAGAAAGCAAATCCTCTACAAAATAATAGCTACCACGAATTATACATAAAACACATGCGTCTCGACGCCATGATTTGTGCAACGGTGAGATAAAGAAAAGGCTCCAAATCTCACTCATTAAGTATTTTTTTAATTTAATTTAAAATGAATATAAAGTATTAAATTTTCAATTGTGAATTTCTCTTTGTATGTACAATGTTGGCCAAAAGTTTTGAACATCCTCAATCTATTAAAATATCTGCAGATATTTTGAGGTGGGATAAAAAAAAAACTGTGCAGAGATAATAAATGTTTATTGATTAGAAGATAATCACTATTTCATTGGACCACGCTTTACAAGATGCATACACATGGAACTTAACTCTATCTATATTTGTATCACCAAAAATCTTTGAAAATGATTGCGTTCTTTTTACTTTGCAGTTGCTGACAAACGAATAATAAACATCTAAAAATATTCAAATAGTAATAATTTAAGGGCGCTGGGGAGTTTTTTTTTTTTTTTGGGGGGGGGGGGGGGGTGGGGTGTTAATAAAGTCAAAATAATAAATTGATATAAATGAGCATGGAAAACATTTGGAGTAGTGTAAAAAAATCAAAGAAGAAAGATTTTTAAGGTAAAAAATCTCTACCTCTAATTTTTTACAATACTATCTCACTATATCTCACTATATATTTCATATAAAGATAAGAGAAAGTAAAAATTAAAGAAAACATTTCGGAAAATGAATTAAATAATAATAAACTTTAACAGTGAAAAAGATCAATCTTAATGCTGGCCCCATATAAATTTTCTCTTGGACCTTTTTGATCCTAGGTTAACTCCAGGATAATATGAAAAAATTTTTTTAGTAAAATTCAGAAAAAATACTTTTATTTATTTACAGGCTAACAAAACAAAGACAGACCGGCACCAGGCCCCAGGGCCGGGAATTGGGCACGACTATTCTATAACGTATCTAATTAAAATGATTGATTCTTTTTCAAATGGAGAAATTATAGCAAATTACATTTCTTTAATCGGTCATAGGGATACCAAATCCTATAAACTAGGGATTGGTTTCCCACTTTCAAATTAGGTAGTATAATTTTGTTGCCAATATTTAGAACTCCTAGGACTAACAGGTCATTCATAAATTACAGATCTTCGATAAACATATGACAATCCATCTTTCTTTATTTTCAAATCTACAACAATATCACATAAACTTCACGATTTAGGCCTAAATAAAATACAATAATTATAACAAAAATTATTCGATCATCAGATAGGATTAGTATTTAAAAGTAAATATTTCAAAATAAAATTCACCCATTTTAAAAATTAATAAAATGAAAACTACTAAAGGAAATTTTTATTATATTTTAACAATAAATAAACAATATTTTGCTGATTTATTGATATAATTACAAGATAAACATTCACTTACATAATTTAGATTGCAAATTACAAAAAATTTTGCTAGAAAATATATTAATATATTTCTGAAATTTCTATTCGTAAATAATTTGCTGCCCCCTCCCCTTGGCCGAAAAGTTAAAGATATCGTATTGACATTGTCAATGTTGATAACCTTTAAGGCTAAAGCGGGTGGGTCCGTTGATTTAAATCAAATGGAAACCAATTGGTGTAAATAAATATGCCTGAATTAAATTTTACCTCTTCTTGACTTGTTTGTTTGGGTCAGTGGGACAAGAAAACAAAGAAAAGAAATGATCACCTGAATAAAAGATTTTGTTTATTTATTTATTACTCGACAGATGCCTTTTTGACATTTAAATTATACATAGTGGCTTACGTTAGATATATTTTAAGATATTTTGTGGTAGATTTTGGTGACGTCGTTTCACTCACGTGTCCCTAAGGACCAGCCCATCTGGGATTGACTGCTCCATACTGAATTTTGAATGGGTGGCCCTTGAGATAACAAACCTCTAGAATTTACTATCTGATTTGAAATCCCTTTGAAATTGTCGTTTCATTGTCAAAACATGAATAAATTATGTTTATAAAATTATTTATTATATTTCTGAGTTTGGTGAGCCACATATTCGAAAAATTTATTCATAGGAGAAAGAATATTCATAAATTTCATGTGATAATACATTAATAATAGTTTAGTTTTAATCAAGAATTGAACATGTCTTTCTTATATAATAATTCGATACCGGTTATTAAATTTTGAAACAATCGGCCTAGTCAAAGTCATATTTTTATTTCCCCATCCCGTGGGAGGTCAGAGATATGGACATTGTCAATATTGATAACCTTCAAAGCCAAGGATGTGGGTTCCAAGCAATCCGATGAAAATATATTTGAATCAATATCGATAACAAGTAATATAAATAAATTATCTGGATAATAGTACCCTAATTAAAATGTATATGTGTATCATTACACATATATAGGAGATTGAACAATTGATAAAAATGTTGTTTTGTCTGTACTTATTGTTGTTTGAGATAAATAGCATTAATATAAGGTTAGTTAATAGTTCATATAAAATCAGCTTGAAAAACGTTTAAAAAAATTTATTACTCAATTTTGTTGGGAATGGGAGAAATAACAGTTGTACTCTCACTGATCAATGTATTGTTTAATTAAATATTTTCGGCCAATAAAGAGACATTTCGTATGTAATAAAAAGAGAAAAAATATTCATATAATTAATAAAAAAATTCTCATTTCTCTCTCTTTTTAAATATTTTTTATCCGTTGTTATCATCATAATTAAAAAAAATACCAAAAGACTTTATATATATAAAAAAAAAATCATCTCTATTAATAACCCAAAAGAGGAAGCTCTTTCATTTTTTTAAATTTTAAATAATACATAAATACATATCAAATACAGACTTAGAATTTATATAAAAATAATTTTAACTGTCTGTCACAGAAATATTGATCAAAAGCTTTTCAATTAGCTTAGCAGCCCCTTAGGGAGTTTAGTTCCAATATTAATATAAAGAGAGAAGCGCTAGAGGGCTTATAATTTGCAATATTATTATATAGTTTCGAGATTGAAAAGATCGATGTATAGGTGATCAGAAAAAAAAACTTTTTCTAAAGCTGCTCTATATTTCTATTAATAGATAACCAAGTAACTAGATACCCAATTTTTGAGGGGTTTGTGTCTAAATGAATGTTAAAAATAGAAAATAACTAACGAACCCATATCTCCCAAAGGGATAGAATAAATTACAAAATTTCGTTGCAAATTACATCATTCGATACACTTGCTATAATTTTTTGATTGATTGTGGGGTATTAACTGTTACTTTTAGTGAAAAATAAGGGGAATCAGTCATTGGAAATTAAATATTGATAGGAATGGGATAAATTAAATAAAAATTGATTGAATTTTTTGATTACTTACTTTTTGGACAAAAATGACCTTTCTCAGGATAATTAAATTAAACATTACATTACATTACATTTTTATGTACAAAAATTATATTAAAAAATATAACTAAACTGAAATATGAATATAATAATGTTATAAGCGATTGCGGAGGGCTCAATTTAATTGGAAATAAATATATCACTTTAATTATTTTGCAATATAATTTATATATACGAGTATATATATATAAATTATTCAACATCTGTATTGTTTGACATTTTTATATATGCAGTCTTATAAATAAAATTTATTTAAAAAAAAATTTTTTATCTCACTGGTTAGTTCTTGTCCTGACATTTGTCCTGAGAAAGAGCATGATTTATTTCTGAAACGTCAGGAAGTCACATTTCATATTCTAGAACAAAATATTATTTTACCGAAAACTATTTCAAGATAAGGTTAGGACTATAAGAGCTATTTTAAATATAAGAAATTGAATTTAGTTGGGTTTTTTGACGAATTCATTTTTTGCTCGTTTTATAAGTATATTAAGTTAAGAAGGATTTTAGATTAGATTTGATTTTGAATATTACAAAAGAACAAGTATTTTATTTTTGGATATATAATCAAATTAAACATTATTTTAGTCAAATTCTCAATTTTATTAAAAATGTTTATCAATCAATATAATTCTCATACTCAATAAAATAATTATTATTCATTTTCCTCTTGATTTTTCAAGTTTTATCAAAATAATTGGAACAAGTTTTCGATTTCCTTCCTATAGATTCTTGATAAATGATCCATATTTAGTTTAGCTCGCTAACCTAATTTACCACTTAACCAACATTGAAAAGTAAATTGAAAATTAATGGAAATAAATTTATAGAATAGTTCTTTAATACTTGTTTGATCTCCGATTCTATTTTAATGGAGTTTGCATTACTATATCGATTATTTAATAAAATTTTCATTGTTATAAAGTTTTTTTTTTTTTTTTTTTTTTTAATTTAAATTATAATATTTTTACTCATCTTATTTGAAATCAAAAGTTTGTTTGCCAAGTTTTGTTAGAGAATAAACTAAAAAAAAAAAAGTTAAATAAGAAACTTGAACAATCACAAAAGCACAAATGTCAAGTTTTTTCGTGACTTGAAAATTATTATCTTCTTTGATTTCGGTATATTTGAAGATCATAATACTAAGGAAAATTTCTTCTTTTCTAGAGATATTTTATTTTTAAAACAAATAATTGAAAATTTACATATTTCATAAAGAAAAATAAAATATTTAAAGGGTAAATTTTCTTTAAAGAAAGCACATTTACAGTAAAGTGAATTTATTTTTGTTTCGCTCCTTCTCCAAATGAGGAGGAATGAAAAGTATCATTTGGATATTTTAATATTATTCGCCAGAATGACAAGATGCACTCACTCGAAATCTCTTTAAAAATATATACAAATAACTAAACCCTGCATTATCAACAAACAACAAATTCCATGTTGATCCTTGGAAAAAAAGTACAATTTTAGAGAATTGTAAAGTTTATTTAGAAATTAATTAATTAATCTTCTTTTTAAGTGTTAAACAGCCAATTAAAAATCGTTGTTCCATAAATTACTTGTTTAGAAAAAAAAAACCTCTCTTTAGATCAATGGGATAAATCTTGTTGCATGTAATTAATCATGTTTATAAATTACATAGCTTATCGGAATTTTTCCCATGTTTATTTTAAATTTCTTTAATGAATTTAATTTTTTTTTTAAACATTAATCAATAAATGAAAAACAATATTTTTAAAAAAATTCTTATAACTTTTATTAGTGACTGGATTGATTCTCTCAAAAACCGTTTGTTGTTGGAAACCATCAATATTGGTTATCGTCACTTATATTAATAAATAAAGTTCAAAATAGCCTCAGTAGATGAAAAAATTGATTTTAAAATTATTTTTATTTTATTGAATAATTCGGTAACGAGTGCATTCAGGGCACACGTCTCTCAAATATTTCGTTAGTAGATTTAGTTGTATTTATTCATAAATATCGCCGTTGAAAGAAGTAGTTCGAATTATTTCCTCGATTACAATAATTTTTCAGAAGAATTACATACATGGTCAAATTTCCCACTAAATTTATGCATATAATAATAATTGTAATATTATTTATTATATGAAGCTATTTAATTTTGATTTTGTCATTATTGCAAATATGTTTAAACTAATCTCAATTTTGTATATTTCAAAACAAAATATTTCATTCTTTATTGCATCATT
>JAAAKE020169744.1:0-11526 GCA_010014785.2 Anisolabis maritima | reverse complement strand
AACCTATTGAATTGACTATTGAAAAAATTAGTTTGAATAAAAAATTTTTTTTTGAACTTAAAAAATAAATTCATTCTATTGATGAATAGACTTTATTACATACAAAAAATACCAAGAATGAAAAATTTATACTAATATATAAAAACTTTAAAATAATAAAAAAAAATTAATTAATTAAATTAATAAAAAATTAAATTTGATCAAAAAAAAAAAAAAAACAAGTAAACTTCACTTATCATAAAATATAATTTCTAATTAACTAATTTAATTAAAATATATCTTACGCTCTAATCTATCCTTAAAAAGCCGACATCCACTTTAAATTCCAATATAAAATAATATCCATTTTAATTATAAATATTTTTAAAATAGAGAATCAAGAAAAGATCCTGCTTAAAAAACCCTTGAATTTGCAATTTAACATATGGATAGTATGCAAGTTGATATTTTCATAGTTTTTATCATTTGAGATAAATTGGTGGAAAACTAGTGGAAAATGAGAAGAGACTTTCTAAAAGACACTCGACATAACAACTACTTTAATTTATTTATTTATTTATTTTTTTAATAAGAATTGTGTCATTTTATAGAAATTTTTTTCTCAAACTAGAAATTACCAAAGAATTTTGTTCTTAATAACATATGAGAAAAAATATAGGATCGGGGCTTAACAAATTTCACTAAACTACTCAGCTTCTATTTTTTACATTAAGAGTTTAGTAAAAATTGGTGATGGTTTTTAGAAAACGATCTACGATGTTATAGAATATATAAGATAAAAGACAAAACAATTTAATCGAGAGCAGCTTGCTTTGTTGAGGAATTGTCCAAAGCTATGGACCCTTGTCCGAAGTTGCAATATTATTTTAAAACAATTTTTGTAAATGGCAAAAAGTAAGGCACTCGTAAGAGTTTAACTCACATCCTCCGGTCAATTGTTTTTCCCTATAAATTAAAAATCACTTCAGATCTGTCAATAAAGTATAATAACTTCATTTGAGGCTGGGTGAGAGAAAAAAAATTTCCAGTGAGTTGTAAACAGTTGCACTGAATAAAACTAAAAATTAAAAATTTTAATTATTTTCTCAATTTTTAAGCTTAATAAAAAAATTCAACACTTTATTTTTAGAACTAACTCAAATTTAATTCATTTTCTCTTTATCTATACTGTATATAATATATTAGGCTAAAAAATCCCCAACTCCATAATTTTGAATTGCTCCACCACTGCGTCCAGAGGTCGTGTGTGAACTGTTTTGAATAATAAATGAAATTTTTTTTAAGAAGTACGAGAAAAAGGTGTTTCGTTCAAGCTTTGGGAAAGAAGGGGTGAAGCAGTAGCTCGTAATTTGTGTCTCTATTACTGCCCGTCTTCTCCTGCCCGAGACTCCTCTGGTATATTTCTCGTCTTTTTACTATATAATAGGGTTTTTTAAAGTCTTTTTCGGTATCTGACGCCATTTAGACTTTGTATATATTTATTTAAATTATTGGGCGTCAATATAATTTTAATCAAGGATTGAATTACTGAACATCAAGCGAGATATCAACACGTGTGCTAAGGACCAGAGCTCTAATAATAAAATTGATAAAAATTAAAACATCCTTTTTTTTATATATGTTTTTAATTCTCCTCATTCCTCATTATTTTTACATTTTGTATCTGTTTTGTTTCGAAATTTGGAAATAATAACTTATAAAGATTAAAGTTCATTAAAAAATTCAGTGATATTTTGACGACCAAGGCTACGATTATTTCTTCTAACCTTTGGCAAATAATATGTTGACATATTTATCTGAGCAGACATCATGCTTTGTTTTGCCTTGAAGTAAGCGAGTGAGAGTGTAACCCCAAAACAGACAGACAATAGCGACGGCATCGGCATCGGCGTTTTGCCCCCCGGCGAGCAAATAAATTTCGCCCTGTGCAATGCACAACGAACGCTTCTCCCGCCCGAGGCTTGCCAAATCCCCAACCAAAACCTTGCTACGTGTGTTGTTGACCTTTCATGTTCGTATTTCGGGAAAAACAAAACCGAATAAATAAACAGGCAACAGTTCTGCCGCAGTCATGTCAAAAAAAAAAAATCCATTAACATTTTCAATCCACTCAAATCGTATTTCTCTATGTGTATAGTTTATTTGTACCAGTGCATGAAAATTCAGAATGAATAAAAAAAAACCACAAAGGGAGAGGATTAGATTAATTATTTTGGGATTAATACTAATGAAATTATTTATACATTTTCGATTGCGTTTGCAAGAAAATCGGCAATTTACTTATTTAGAATGTCATGTTTGGCAATTCTGAAAGATATAAATGGGAGGACCTACTCTTCTAGACCTTCACTAAAATTTTGAAAGTAGGCTACATTTAGATGTAACAATAAACGAGGTTTAAATTCTCTCTCTATTTATTATTTCCAATTTTGAACTCTTTCACCCCCCCATGCTATAATCCTGATTATTTTCGCAAATCGGCCCAAAGATTCCAGATATATAATCTACCAAAAAATTTTTTTAATAATATACCTATTATATTTCCTATAGAACCGAGATTTGTGGTCTCGCTTCACGTTTTAAGGATCATTGGTTCGCTTCCCATTCTAAGCGATCAAATTACGATTATTATATATTAGCTAACTAAATATGAACACAGTCTGGCCTCACGTGCCGAAAAGGACTTTTTTTTGGCTTGGAAGGCCATATTTCAAGATACATTAATATTATTTATTATACATTTTCAGTTGACAAAATATGTGTATAAAAACAAAATCAAAAAATAAAATAAAAATGATAAAAGAATACAAGTAGACTCCATTCAATCTCCTAACTTGTTCGTACAAGTTTCAAGAGTTCAAAAGATCTAGAAATCTCACATAAAATTCAACTCTTCAGAAATCATCCGACTTTTTCTGGACAAAGAAAAAAAATATTTTTAAGATTCGTTTTAGATAGGATATATAAATATCTAAATATCAATATTTTTCTTATTAAAATGCAAGAAAATTATTAATTTTAAAGCAAATCTTTGATAATCGAATTTAGTGATTCATCTAGCGCAGGGTTTCTCACGCAATCTTTTCCAATTCACGTATCGATATTTTTAAAGTTGATTTGTGACGCCCTTCTCCCTCTCCCCTCCCTCCTAAAGGGAAAGGTGAAATATCAAAACATTAATTACTTCATTTAAAATACTGCTTTCTAATTTGATAGCATATTTACAATATATGCAGTGATGGATGCATGCATATATTTACATTCAGACCCTATTTATTTTATTACCTTTTTTTTTTTTTGTATTACTGAAATATATAAATAATTAGTTTTTTTTCTCTCTCTTTTTTCATATCTTTGCGCACTCCGTAGTTTGTGAATCTTTAGGATTAATAATATTCTATAAAAAATCTTACTCTTTTCAAATTTTAAACCAAAGCATTTATATAGAACATCTTCGATTTTCAAATAAAAAGAAAAAATTTCAGAGAAGTAGAAAAGTATGTTGGCTTGACTAAAATGTCAATAAGTTGCTCTCTCTATCTATTGAACAAGAGGTGCGTTGAGTTATTCCCGTTTATCTGTGAACTACTTGTGACGGTTTTCCGGGCGCGGATATAGGAGAGAGAGAGAGAGAGAGAGAGAGAAAAGAGAGAAAGACACCGACACCGGCATATTGTCGGCAAGCAAAGCGTTGGTAGGAGTGGCGCCATTGCTGCTCTCTCTTATCACAAGTCGCGCCGGTGCAAACGCAAACGCTTGTGTTACTGATAAAGGAAACGATGCCGGCGCCGTTTATCCCGTGGACACGCTGTTCCCGATTAGGAACAGGGACAGGGACACGATTCAAAAGCAAAAGACCAATGGAACAGCTTGCTGCTATGATAACAATAGATAATGGTTTGTCTTTATTTGGAAGAGCAACTCCTAGATTTAGGAATCAATTATTGGTAGACGTATGGGTGAAAACAACTTTCATCATTAATCAAAACAAAAAAGAAAGGAACGATAAAGGATATTTAGCGACAAGGCGCCTGGTCCTTTCAATAATTGTTTACGTGCATTTATTTTATTGTTAAATTTAATCAAGAATTAGGGAGACATGTCTTCTTTTCATTTCTTCATTTCCTTCTAAATCTCAGAGGTCATTTGGTTGTCTATCATGGCAAAGAAAATTAGAGATGAGGGGAAGGTTATAATTATTATATATATACTCTATTTTGTTTGGCTTAGATAGCCACAACTAGGACTTACCTGAGCTAAGATTAGCATTTATTCTCCTCCCTTTCCTTGGAAGGAGAAGATCGTTCTAATTCTTCTTCTCGCTCATATCTGTAGATTCTTCCGATTCTCAAGAAAGATACAAGGACAAAGAAGAAAAGAAATCTATTATTGTATTTGTTTTTGAAATATTCATTATCTCATGAGTCTTAATTTAAGATCTTTGAAGCAAAAATAGATGATGATCTCGAGGTCACTGATTCGCTTTCCGTCCTGAACAATTAAATTATAAGTTATTGGCTACTATGTCTTTTTTTTACTAGAACACTTTACTAATATATATATATAAATTTTTAATAGAAAACATCTGGGAATGCAAAGCTGCATTGGCACAACGCTTGAATCTGAGCAAGGGCTGTAGAATTGCTCGCAATTCCTTCCTATCAGAACGCAAGGGTTACTGAATTACTAGCTTCGCTGGCAACAGTTTAAAAATAATAGTATGGATTTATAGATGTTGGTATCCAAATCTATCGTAAAAATTGTGATATTTGATAAAAATCCAAATTTTAGACGGTCATTTTGACCAAGTTGGCAGGATCGATTTTAAAAAAATTTGCATATTTTTTTACTCTATTTTTGATACTCCGAATCTAAAATCTACATTTTGAAATATGAAAAAAAATTATGTAGAGATATGCAGAACGAGAGAGGGAATAAATTAACAAACTTTTCAATTAATTGGAAATTGAGAAATTTATTCTTTTTTAGATCTTAGCAATGAATTTTATCATCTCTCCTTTTTCGTCATGTATTATTAACATTGGTATTTTTATTTTCTTTTGTTTATCATTTCAAATTAAAAATTTTATTAAAATTCAAATAATCCATAAGATGAAGAGTGAGAATGAAGAGAATTTTTGAGACTCACTGTAAATTAATAATAGTTTTCTTTTAATGAAAGTTGTTATTTAATTAGTAAATTTAGTGTTGGCTTTTATTTTATTTTTCCTGAATTCATGGAATAGCCATTAAAGCTTATTAAGTAAAATTTCGTGTGGTTTTTATTCTCCTCTAATCAATTTGGAAACGAAAGCTCACGACTTGAGCCCCTTGGCCCCTTTAGCTAGAGAGCCCCAAAGCTCTCTGATGGCGGTCGCTCTCTTATTCTCTTCTACAAACTACAGTACATAGGATAATCGCCAGAACAACAGGCCACCCATTGGAAGGCTGCCAGGCTTCGCTTGTATGGCTATTCATTGCAATATTTATTGGGATCGATTAATTGCCAATGCATTCACGACTCCCTACGAGCACAAAAAATACAATGTGCGTCTCTCTCTCTTTCCCTCCATAATGGATGATATATAGAAAAATATAATTTTTTATTTTAATTTTCATAAACTATGTTCGCCTTTTTAGAACGATCTTAGGGGATCCTAATTAATTTGTCTTTATAGATATAAATAGAGTAGAGACAGAGCACTAGTATCTAAGGAGTGGTTCACCCCCTTCTGAATGATAAATAAAATTTATTTAAATTTTTTTTATTAATATAACAAAATGGCATCCCACCACTATGGGCTTTTATGCCTACTTTTAAATATGATATAATTACAAAAAATACAATACAATATTAAAAAAGAAAAAAGGAAAAAAATTTTTTTAATTTTCTCGAAGAGATTGGAAGTTTTCAAGAATTTCAATAAATTTTCAAAATTTTGATTTAAAACTGTTTTTAGGTTCTGCTGAAGTCCAACTTGCCTCCTTATTTGCTCAAACTTCGGAGGGTCTATAATTAAGTGCTTTACTGTTAATAGTTAAATTTTATTTAAAATATCGATCAACTTAAATATGGAATGATAATTGTTATCTCCAAATTAATTAAGATCTGATTTTTGAGAAGTAGATTTGCAATTTAAGATTCCCGAATATGGAAATTGTCTCATACATACATTATTTATCTACACTTAATTCAATTTTTATTCACTTAAATTGGAATAAATTTTTCCGAGCTCGCCCTTCAATGATTAAGCCACTCTTCCAATTTCCTGATTGCTAATAAATTAATTTTCAGTTTCGCCTGCAAATCTCCTAACGCAACCCGTTTTGTTTGTTCATTGACGGTCCTTGTTTCTTTATTTTATTTAAAAATTCATAACTGAAAATATCATATCTTAAAATAAATTTATTAAGGGTTCTCAGGTTTTAATAACAGAAAAAAAAAAGAAATTAAACATAAAATATTTAATTTATGCTAATTTCAGGCATGAAAAACATTGTCTATAATAAAATTCAAATGTTGAGATTCTTTATAATTAAAATGGTTGTAAAATCTGAGTATTTGACATTTTAAAATATTGAATGGAAAATATCGAACAAATTATACATTCCGAGGCTCAATGAAGAGGCGGGCGGTCATGAGTTACCTGAGCTAAGACTGGCATCTTTTTTTCTCTTCTTATCAAGCGAGAGCCAGTCTTCCTTTTCTTGGATTCAGCTTTAAATAAATATTTTATTTGAGACTTCAAATTCACAATAAATGTTCACTGACATTTGAGAATTTTTAAAAAACTAATGAAATACTCAAATTATATACAAAAAAACATTCATTAAAATTTTTTCACTTTTAAAGGGGCTTAAATAAAATTTTTATTTGCAATTTTTTCTTATTTAAAATTCCATTCTAACCTTTTATGCCAATTTGGTCGTTTATTGACTCATTATTAAAAAAATATATTTTAAACAATTTTTGACTCTATTCTCTAAATGATAATTTTTTTTTTTGTAATTTCCTCTATCTTTGAAGGGGGGATGCTTATGCTTTATAAAAAAAATTTTCTTTTTCGAATTCCCCTCCTCCCACCTAATTAATTAATTGCCCTCATTTAGAATATTTTTTGACTTTATTTTATTGTTCATTTTAATTTCCCATAATATAAATAAATTCAGGGGAAATTAAAATAAAATATTTCATTAAGCATTGACTTTTATAGCAAGTCCTTATCTTATCGCTAATTAAAAAGCCCTTCCCAACTCACCTTATTTGGATTTTTATTATTTCGATTCCATAGATAACTCTCATCTGATAACATTGATTGGTCTTATCCGTAAAAATCGAAAAAATAATGTTTTCTGTAATTAAAATGGAAATGTTAAGATTATTTTTTTTATTGGAACGCAAAGTTCTCATTTATTTTCTCGAGTTTTAGTTTTTGACAGACATCGCCAATCCAACGACCTCTGACAAACTATTTCCACTGGCTTTTCTTTGATTTGATTTCAAATCTCTAACTTTCTTGCCTGTTCCTTGTATTTATTCTTAAGGTGGGATAAATATCAATGAATGAAGTAAATAAATAGTGGTGACCCATCCAATGCCTCTGTTTTTAATCAAAGAAATTTTCAAAGATTACAATGCTAAAAAAAATTTTAAAGAATATTAACTCAAAACAAACGCAGCTAAGAGAGAGGTTTGCTATTTTAATAAATAATAATAATAAATAAATCATAAGCTAAGTATCTTGTTTTGTTTCTTAGAGGAGGCGAACCATTTTGGAGCGTGCAAAGTATCCAGGTCTTTAGTTCAACTCCTGCCTGAGGGAGTTTTATTTCTCTCTTTTTTATTCAAACACTATTAAAAGTATCATCTCCTCTAGTAGACAAAATATTAACATCTTAAAAACATATTTCCTCATTAATGTAGCCTGAAGGTACCTACACATGTATCAACTTGGTAGACTTGTGTTAACTGAAAAATATTTTTTGGGACTCCGACGATCTCGGGTATTTTTAGAAAAATCAATATCGACTACTTTGGTGTACCGGCAGCATATCAGCCGCGGGAGGGATGGTCCTGGTTCAAGTCCCGGAGGCACCAAACATGCCCAGTCGAAACAATCATCTCGCTCATTTATCTTAAACGATATATTGACTAATATTTAGTTTTGGGACTTTGTTTTGAAAACCACCATCTTTTGCAAAACAAACCACGATTTGTCAATTAATATCGAGTTTTTTTTTGTCCAATTAAAACTCTCCAAACGCTTATTACTCCACATTAGAATATTAGCAAATATAATTCAATAAATAAAAAAAGATGCAAATTATTTGCTTCAAATGTCACACAGATCCTGCCGTTAAAAACATTAACTGAAGATTAGTGATTTTTTTTAAATGTTTCAGTTCTTAAGTGAATAATTAATTTTTTATTATTTTTGGCAGGTCCTTATAACTACAACTATAAAATTTATAATTTTATACAATTATTGCATATTTTGAATATATATTAAAATTAATCCAGCTTTCAAGTCCCCCCTAAATTACTAAGCTTTTCAGCTTTAGAGACACAATTTCATGCTAATAATACATTTTCTATTAATGTTCTTTGTATTAATATATTTCATAATACAACCATCTGGTATATTTTTAATTATTTGAAATTGATCAATTTTAAAATGCAAACCCTTTTATTACATTCAAATTCAATTTTCTCCCATATTTATTTCGAAGGTTTACAAAAATTGATTTTTAATTTTATGGTTGTAATATTTTCTGATCATAAATTGATCCAACAGTATTTTCCTTAATTTAATTATTATTTTTATTTTATAAAAAATCCAAAACAAACTTGTTTTAGGGAAGATAATTATAGTAAAAAAAAATCTTTCCAAATAAAAACAGAACTATTAAATGTGCCTGTACAAGTAGTAGTTGAAATTAATTAATAACTTTTAATTTAACATGTATGGTATATTATATAAATAGAAAATAATCGGGCCAATAAAATGTTTACAAATTGTAAACATGTGTTAATTAGCGGTCCGAATGGTATATTTAATTTCGTTGGCGAGAGGAGAGGACTCTCGTGAGGGCCGGAGGGCCCCGCGCACGGGTCTCTGCTTCGATTTGCTTGCGTGCTCTTCTTACTTATTTTATTTTTTTTTTTTATGACCCGGTGGCTGCCGAGAGCACGATGGCCCCGCTGGCCCCAATTGCGATTGAACCCCACCAATAAACCCCCCACGGGGGATGTCCGTTCGTCTGTCTATCTGTCCTTCTCTATCAGTTGGGGCGTCCATGATTCAAATCACCACAGGCTAGTTACCAACTTGAAGAAATAAAAAAAAAAAAAAAAAAAATTACAACTGTACAAACGAGCAATCTCGCTCAATCTATATTTCCAATCAACGGGGATTTATAAAAATTTATTGTTTTTGCAATTTCCGGAAATAATCACTTCACTTAAATGTCTAATAAATATTAGATTATAGAAGAAAAAACATGAATTGAATTTACATTTAAAAAATAAAAATGAAATAAAAGAATATTTAAATTTTAAACAATAGGAAAATGGTAAGAACATTTTGCACAAAAAATTAATTATAGAGGCCTAATTAGTCATAAAAGCATAATTAAAAAATAGACAACCAGCAATGCAAGCAAGTTTCTTTGCCAATCCCAGTTAGGCGCTTTTTTTTAATTAAATTATACAAGACAAAAAGTTACAATTATTTTAGCGCCTATCTTCGCTTTTCTCTTATAATCTCTCTTCTGTCATTGTGTCAGGGGCTGGCTCGTTGTGGTTGCTCTAGAGAATAACTGGGATCATAGTGCGGTTGGTTCGTGTTTCCTTCTCCAGAAGTTTGAAAAATTTTGTCATGAGATCGATTTGAACCCGAGTTGTTTTCAAATCAAGATTATAAGATTAGCCGTTTTATCGTCTCCCCTCCTCATATAAGAGGCATAATAAATAATTTTGAAGTCTTTTTGATATCTGAGATCATTAGACTCGGATACATTTAAATTAATTGATAATAAATATAATTTTAATAAATTTTATTGTTCAGGATGAAAAGCGAATCAGCGATCCCCGTTCCGAGAAGCGAGAGCTCTACCTCTTTTCCCAAGAACAGGAATATTTTGAAGTTTAATGTCCCTAGCAGCTGAAGAGCCTAAAAAATATAATATTTTAATAATTTTCCTAAATAAACTTTATATTTTAAATAAAGAAATTTTTGCATGGCGGACAGCTAAATGGGGGAAATATATAAAAAAATTTCATTGTTACCTGCATTTTTAAATCCGTGGAGTTTTACATGCTTCTAATGTTTAAATGGCAAAAAATCATTGATTTAGTTTTTCTTTAATCTGCACACGACTCAAGTTTTCTGCCTGATTTTATTTATTAAAATTTATTAGATGCCTTGATCATTTTTTTTATAACACGTCTGAGTTGGCTAGTTAAGCGCATGCACTTCATATGCTTATTTTCCCAAATTGCAAATCAATAAATTTTATAATATGTTGATTGGAAATGCAGAGTGAGTGAGATTCCTCGTTTGTACAGTTGTAATTTTTTCTCTCTCTTTCTATTTATTATTTCTCTCAACTTCGTAATCAGCTTGTGGTGATCTCCATCGGCTGAACAGACAGACAGACAAACTGACAGTGCCTCGGGAGGAGGCAGGGTTTATAAGTCTCAATTGGGGCCATTGAGTGAACCACTAACGAAAAAACTCTTCTAAATATATTTAAATACTAGCCATTCTGTCCGCCTCCGGCAAATACCACACCTAACCAGAGGGAAGAGAAGGAAAATTTCCAATTTTGCTTTTTAAGAAATTTCAAACGAAAATAATAAAAATAATAATACCACAAATTTAATTTAATTAGAGAGCCCCTCTACCTTTGCTTTATTGGGGACAGCGTTAAAATTATATATTGGCTACTAATTAATTTTAATAAAAATGCCCGGAGTCTAAACGACTTAAATTCCGAAAAAGAGTTTAAAAAATAATAAAATAAATAAAAAAATAGAAATATAGCAAAAAGGGAGAGAATGATCTGCTTGTAATAGTATATTTATTTCTACTTTATATATCCAATTTAAGAGATATTTTAAATAAGGGCGGAGTCTAAATGGCCTCAAATGCCAAAGAGGTAAAGGTCCGTGGTGCTTCCCGATCTGAACGACAAAAATTTATATATTATATTATTTTGCCCACCAAATAATAAATAAATAGGAATGGAGTCTAAATGGCATCCAATGCCGAAAAAGACATAAAAAACTTTAAAGTAGAAAAATTAATTTCATAAATTAAATAATAAAATTATTAATTAACATATTAAGACATAACGCAATACTCCGTCATCCTGACAGGCCTGAAGATGATATCCGTCATGTACATTTGCGCAATAAAGGGCAGCAAGTGGAGCGATACATTTCTGGCTTTATCTCCAATACTAAACAAGTCTACACAATCCAGCTTCCTATTCGTATTCTTAAAATTAATAATACCTTCTCTC
>JAAAKE020169733.1:0-11526 GCA_010014785.2 Anisolabis maritima | reverse complement strand
TTTTTCACATCAATATTTATTTTTTGTGAGGCACCGTCTGCATCACTTTTGGCATAAATACCATGACTTGCTAGTCCCCACTTTTTTTAAAACAATTCTTTGGGATTAAATCAAATTAACCTAAAAATTTTATGAAACTTTTATCTCACAATAAATTTCAAAAAATATATATATGATAAAAATTAATTAAATGAGAGATGAAATTATTGTTTGAAGATTAGATTAATAAAAAAATTTTCTACCGAAAAGAACTTAATATTAATTTTAATTTGATAAGAAAAATATATTTTATATTATGTTATCTAAAATTTTCTCTTTATAAATTCTGACAATTTTAAAATTTTAATTTTTAGTGCATTTTCTCTCGATAAGAGATAGAGAATTGTTAAAATAAATATCCATTTCAAATGAATAGATTTTGAAAATTATTTAACTTTAAAAATAAATGTATATTTTGACTTTTTGAAGACGTTCCTGCTTGTAATAGGTGGTATAAGCTTTAAGTTATCCAAAATTTGGTAAATTTATTGAAATGGTAATACAATTTTTTACGATTCATCTTTTAATATAACAGGAAATTGGATAAATTTGTTTTTGTAGAGCAAAATCTTAGTTAAATAATTTTTTTTTAAACTCAAATAAATATATTAATCTTAAGTGTTTAAAAAATGATTTTAGATTAAATAATATGCTATAGAAAAGAAAATAGAGGAATTGCCCTTAAGAAAATATTTTATTAAAAAATAGGCAACGAAGTTGCAAAACTATCAAGGGCTAACTATACCCCTTGAGAATATGAAATGTGTCTCCATTATCCTAACAAGTACGGACGTCATGTTTATTTTTATTGCTACTTTATAGGTTATTTTTGGTTATGTTGTAGATATTTGCATTTAAATAAAAAGTATGCAAAGAAAAATAAAGAAAAAGTCAAAATATTAAATAAAATTTCAGTTTCTATTAGCATATATATATTTGATACCCTTCTATTCTTTTATGAAAATTATTATAATGCTGCAGAGAAACAAACGTCTTAATTATTATCGCCAAAATTTAAAAGATTTATTACAGTGGATGCTGAGAAAATCGTGGTTTTTTATAAACATTATGGTGCCTATTTCACAGCCCTTCTCCTGGAACTATTCACTCCAAAATTTAATACCTTCTTAGTCTCTTCCTAGGACAATTAATATGAAGTTTTCTTCTCCAATGAAGTAATATAAGCCATAAAAAAGCTAAAAACACACACAAACATATATATATAATACATAAAGAATTATTTTGAACTTTTAAAGTTCTTTTCTTTTGACTCGAAACTAAGATATTTTTTTAAATGTTAATTTAATTAATTTTAAATTTTTCATGATCATTATACTTTCCTGTTGCTATTATATGCAGTATAATAGTACGGGAAAGTAAAATACGTATCATCTCCAAGAAGATATTAATAAAAGATTATTAATGGTGCTAAATTCATTATATAGAAGTGAAAAATAAATTTTTTTATAAAATAATTTAACAGAAAGACAAATGACAAAATCCTCGAGCTAAATAGAGCAATAAAAAAAAAAAACTGGATAAAACAAAAAAGTTCTTTCCTCATGACTTTCTTTTAATACTACCAATCATTCAACACCTTTAATACCTATTTGAAAATAGGTAAATTGGCTAGATCGGGTTCTTTTGGGGAGCAATGCCAATAACAAATTCATTTTAATTAATCCATTATTGATGATGATGAGAATTCTATTATTATATAATGTTTTTCTTCAACAAAAATTTCATTTTGGGACCCGAAATATTTTTTCTATTTAGAATTTGCATATCAACTCAATAGAATTGTTTTATATTGGGCACAAATTTTTAAGTCGATCTAAAATCATTATGTTTATTTATTTATTTTTTTATGTTTTACTGTCAATATCTAGGAATATTTAATACGAAATGACATCTTTTTATATCATAAACAAAACGGTTAAAAAGCCTGATAATTATAATATTAATAATAAAAGCACAATATTAATTATATAGCCTTTAGGCAGAAAGAAAGGAAGGCGATAAAGAAAACTTGTAAAAAATGATTATTTTAACTTTTATTTGGACTAAAAATTTTTACTTACAAATAAATAGAATTGATCGATATATCCGAAGGTGGTTTTTGATCAAAAATTAAAAAGAAATAAAAAAAATAGTAAAAATTAGGAATAGACTTTTCGTTCATTCAGTTAAAAACTTAATTTTAAATAGGAACGAACCTTTTTTCTATTTTCTTTTTTGAAGGATTCGTCCCACATCTAGTAAAAACAATAAAGTAAATCCTGCAAGTTTGCATTATCAACATACGATATTATATATTATATTTGTCGACGATTTAAGATATCGAAATGATGATGGCTAATTAATTCTCTTGAGATTCCACGTCATATTCAATAAGGTTGTTGATTTATGGCAAAACAATATTGAGTGTATAAATAAATTAATAAAAAGCAGACAAACTTCTCTCGATATATGTAAAATATATAAACATTTTTTTAAAATAAAAGTTGTTCAAAATAATGACTAGAACAATTTTGTATATAAGTATTGTATTATTTCGCTAGAGTTAATAGTTGAGGAGATATTTTGATTATTTAGTTTTGAATTTCAAACGAAGAACCACTTCGATTGTTGCCAAAAGTTAATGATACCTTATTTCTTTGATTAAAAGCTTTTATAAAAAAATTGTTTTAAACTCACTTAACTCACATACACAAGATTGTCTAAATAAATTTTTTTTCGATTCATGGCTATCCGTTGAAATCTCGAAAAAATCTTAATTACCAAACTCACCTTTAATAACACTTCGAATGTTTTAGAAAAGTAAAAATAGTTATCAAAATTTGAACTAATAATTATAATAATAAAAATAATAATAATATGAGTATTAACTTTTGGTATTATAAGGCGGCGTAATGACCACACCTCGATATTTTTTTAAAATTAATAATTCCATTTTTTTTTTGCGTTTCGACCGTTGGCCAAGTACTTTGCCCTGTGTGACGTCATTCTGATGTTACGTGAATGCGCAGATGTTTCTTGCTCAACTCGTTAACAAATCCCTCTGTAACTCTACACACCGCTTCTCCTTATACTCAAAACACCATTGAAATCTTGACTGAATTACCTTTGCTTCTCTTACAATTATCTAAGGCAGTGGTTTCCAACCTTTTCCAGTCCATAAATAATAAGAACAAAAAATTGTTCCGAGTCTGTTTGTTATTACTTTTTTAGTCTATTATGCCCCTTTATTCATGATTATTAAGAGTAGAAAAGAATGTATTTTTAAAAACTAGAGCTTTTTTCAAATATGAAATTTATTTAATTGCTATAAGAAATATACTGTATATTATAAACCAGCACTGAATTTGGTCGAGTGAAAAGGATAACAAATAAATTTCGGGGAAAAAGTCTCTGCCCCAATTTCGGCGAGTGGACCATCCCTGGAAAATTAGCTCTCGACCGACGTTTAAACTAAAAAAAAGAGATCAAATGTTCTGATTGACACATGTTCACAGTTAATCCAAAAGCGCATTTCTTTCTCTCTCTCTCTCTCTCTCTCCTTGAATGGGGTAAATGGGCTTTTTTTTTGATTTGATATTTTAAAGATTTTATTTATTAAAAATATTTTTACACTTTGTTTTATTAATAAAATATTTTTTACTATTTGCAGGTTTATTTATAAAAAAAATTCATTCATTTTTTTGTGTCTGTCTTTTAAATTCACTAACAAAAAAAAAAAAAAAAACAATTTTAATAAATTAAATCGAGTTAATAATAATCATTAAAACCATGTTTACCAAATTTTAAAATTAATTTAATTAAAATTTTTATTTAATTAAATTATTTTTTGTTAAAAAAATTTGAATAAATAGAAAAAATATATTTTTTTTTAACCTTGGAGGCGGAACTCTTTGAATTTTGAAATTCGCCGACACTATCTGTTTATATAGATAAATCAAGTTATTTTAAAAATCCAATTTGAATATTTAAAAATTTAATGACAGGTTGTTGTCCTTGCTCCATCATTCGGAAGTACTCTTTTGTTTAGTTGTTTACTGGGTTTAAAAAAAACACCCTACTTTGGGTAAGGTTATATACATTCATACAATAATATCCCATCTTAAAGATCGCTTTTATTCTTTCATGCCCCTATTTTTACTTTTACCTATATATGAAATATATAGTAAGAAAGTATTTTTATATTACAATTCCAAGGCTTGGAAATTTATTAATAAGGTATGGTTATAAAAGTTACAAAAATGTTATTGACTTCAACATATTCTATTTAGGGGCCGGTAGGTGGATGGGTTGTGGGAAAGGAGAACAAAGGGTATTTGACGAGCGTTCCCTGAATCTTTAATTTTTTTTTTTATTCTAGACATTTTTTTATTTCGACTCTGACTAATAGATAAAAAGGTTCAATAATGAAAAACTGATATTTAGGAGAAAAAATCCATTCCCCCCTACATTTCTAGAGAAAAATTGTTAAATCACCACCACAGCAAAATAAATTTTATTAAAAAGATGCAAATTATTTATAATGGTGTTCTTTTCGGTTATTATACTCCTGTGGTTACATAAATGCCTCAAAAAACAAATCCTTATTATTTAAAAAATGTGCATTTCTTTAAAATAACCTGAAGAAGGTTGCTAAAATCCATCGAAATTCGCAGGAAAGAATTAATCATATAACATTAATAATTGTTACAAAAATCTTACTAATTAAAAAAAAAAAAGAAACAATAAATTCCATCCTAGATAATAGGTTAATTTTCATTTTGGGTTTTATTTTTAATAGCTACCTCAATATGGCAAACAGAATGAAAATTTCAGCGATCGTGTATCATATCACTAATTTTTCTTCCTACATTTTCCCGGTCCTAAACAGATTTTTTTAAGAAATATGGCTTGAATCGATTTAATTTTGGGTGAAGTTCCGGTCCTAATTTCTTACGCTAGAAGGAGACTTTAATGAAAGGTTAGACGACTTTATAGGATAAGCTGTATTTGAACTAGTTCTTTCGTTTATGAAATTACACTACTTTAATCCGCTTAACCAATTTCTCTTTCATGGATGAAGAAAATGTTTCTCTATAATATAATAATTTTTTGCTCTTACAAAATCAAGCACCAGGTCAAGTAAACCTGAATAAATGAATGAATCCCGGTCCGAAAATAAATAAAAAAAAAAATATAAATTACAATATTAACAATATTTTATTTTATAATAAAATTACAGGCGTTATATAAGATATTGCGGCAATATTATTTTTTATTTACACTATTTTGTTGATACCTCACCATTTATTTTCAAATAGTCTACTCTCATAAAAACAATTAATTTATAATCGATATTTAAAATGTAATTTGGGGTTAATTAAAAAAACGAGGCATGTGTATTTCTGGACAATCTCTTTAAAGAGAAACCAGGTTACTATTTATTCTGTGAGTTTAATTCTAAATGAATAACATTTTAAATTATAAAATAATAATTTACAAACTCATCGATGATATCAAATTTAAAAAAAATGACTGAGACTGGAGGGTTGGAAAATATCTCAATTCAGGGTGACCTTCCTAAAGAATTCCTGGAGCTCATCAATCACTTTTTTTCTAGGCATGTCGGTGTGGATCCCCTCTCTGGGGGCCCCAAGTATGTCTTGTATGAATGAAGGGTCTCTCTGTAGCCACACCTAGAGAAAAGCTACGCTGTCGCCAAACTTGGCACCGATGTGTAGGTTGTCCACGTTACGTCACTTTTTTGCTCCTCCCAGAGCCGAATCCCACCATCGGGTTGCACTAGTCCTGATCTCCCTGCCAGGGATTTTTAACATTATCGATCTAGCTTCCCTTTTTTTCACCTGAAAATAATCCACTTTAATTTAATAAAGTGATTAATACCCAAATGGGATGAGTAATGGAAATTGATTTTCAAACGAACCAGAAATGCCTTCGTAATTTCTTTTAATAAATCACTTTATAAAATCTCATTTTAATTGGGGTTTATTTATTACAAATTCTCTGAGATTTAGACTCGCAGAGGGAAAGGCAAACAGCTAATTTTATTTCTGAGAGAGATTTTTTCATCAGTGGTTGGTACAATGAAATAACAATTTTTTTTTCCCCTCTCTTATTTTATATATTTTTACTCTGAAAATTAAAATTTTATTTTATATTATTTTTTAAATTACAAAGCAAATAAATTTCTATAAGGAATATAAAATAAAATATAGATATCAAGAATGCTCCAAAACTTTCCTATAACACCGATGCAAAAATCGACCCAGCCGAAGTGTTACTTCATTTTAAATTGAAACCTGAATTATCTTTAACTATTAACTCTGGCCGAAATAATATACATACACAAAATTATTCTATTTTGGAAAATTTTTGTTTGAAAAATGACTTTTAAGGCCCCCTAATTGTTAAAGGTTTTTGATTTGAACTTCAATTGAAGTACCATTTCGGCATTTCGCAGAGATCCGTTGAGTTCAAAAAAATTACATGATCGCTACACTTCTCTTTAGCACTCATTGAAGTTAAAGGAAAGTAAAATGAATAAATTATTGACTGAATAGATTTATTTATTAATTCTTTAATTATATAATGGCGTAAACACAAGATTTCTTTTTTAATAAAATTTACGCATCTTTGAACATTTTATTTTTTATTTAAACATAGGTTTTCTCATAATAAATTTATTCCCTTTGAGAAAAAAAAAAATATAAATTCTTAAAAGAATTAGGCTACTTGCTGAGAGAAAGGTCTGTAATTTCCTTCGTTTTAAAAAGAATGTGATTCACACCTTTTTCTGCAAAATATATAAAATTTAAATTAATCACGACCAAGGCAACTTCTTCCTACGTAAAAAAAATTCCCTCCATCCAAAACATTTTATATATATGATATACCATTCATTTGGAGTTATTAGAATACTTGGCAATTTGATACAATGCCACCCGGAGGATGGCAAGCCGGACTTACCTCAGGAACATTACATCTTTGACTCACTAGAACCCAGATCCTCTGGAAACCGTTTTTTGCACCACTTGGAATTAAACTCTTGACTCTCTAATATAAAATGGTTGAAATTGGATTTGATAAATGATAGTGAATAGTGACTCTCTTCTTTTTTTATTAGCTCAATTATTTCCTGAAAATTTATTAAAATTGAATATTTAATAATTTGATTTAGTTAGTAAGCAAGTAGTTTGTAAATAGCTTAGATTGGCGTGATTAGCCGTGGGCACCAAACAGGCTTCCGCAGACAGAAGAAGCCTCACTGCTGACCCACTGACCAACCGGCTTCCCAATGACCCATTATGGGCCTCCTCTTTAAAATCACTTCCACAAATTGAATCATTCCAAATTAAATAAAAAAAATCATCTTGCCAAATGGTATTTTAATGATTCAATATTGCTCAAATCCTTTTAAAAGCTTGGATTTCTTTCGCAATCTCTCACGTATCCTCCATAACCATACCGTGTGGGCACCCAATAAACACGTGCGGCTTTTTATTTAAATCAACCTCCGAATAACAGATCGAAACACGTTGAATTGATTTTAAATATGCAAAATATAACAATACAATAGAGATTCCAATAGGTTCAATTCGAAATTTACGAATTTTGATAAACAGATGGAGGGATATTGTTTGTCTTCTGTCCGCCTTCTCTTCCCATTTTTAACGCCCCTTAGTTTCTTCTCGTCAGCCTTGGTCACCTGTTTTATTTTGCATCTAATTATATTAATAAATCCCTGAATTGCTTTGACTCTGAATTAATTCAGGTCGATAACATCAAATAAAACGGATTTAAAGGAGTCATTGTGGAATTGTGTTCGCAAAAAAAATTATTTAATATTTAAGTGTAGGTTGAAAAAATTATAAATACCAGAATCTTTATGAGATTTAAATAAATTATAAAATACAACAAATTCCTTCAATAAATTAGTTATTTATTAAAAAAAAACTTTTTAATAAAAAGGACGATTTTTGATATATAAAATGATAATAATGAAATAAAAGCATTTATAAATTTAAAGTTGTCAATGTTTTGTCGCTCTTTTTGTTTAGGTTAATATGTAAAATATATTTATTATTAAAAAAAACTTGTAGTTGAATAAAATTAAGTCAATAGCATTGGGCAAGTACGTACCCGATTTGCCTTACGGTAGCTACACCCTTCCTGCTTATTATTAATCCTGCTTTTTTATAGTACAACTCGCTTTTAGTTTCGTATAAGATGAAAACAATTTTCCCTTGTGATATTTGGTACAAATGGTTGTAATATTTATTATTACTCAAACCATGAGAGAACGATTTTTCAAGCCATTGAATTATTATCTTTTTCATTGATTTTTTTCCATATGTCATTTCATACATTATACATCTGCCTCTTCCTGTTTCCTACCTGACATGTAGGGTTAATTTTATCCTGGATATTATCAACTTAAAATCTCTTTCAATATTATATAAAATAAAACTCTTAATGACAAATAATATAATTTTATCCTTTTATGAAAATTCTTTACTCTGTTTCTGAATGAGCCTTGGTATTTAATGTAATTTTCTTTAAAAGTTAAAAAAACTTACACAAAGGCTCTAAGACTTTTTCTTTAAATGAATTCCGCCTAACTACAAATGATTAACAACAAAATTATAATATATAATTTGTCTATACATGTTCTATTATAAATTATATACAACTTTTGGACTAAGCGGAAGTTGCACTTTATACTCTATCAGGAAATATACCAAAAACGATTAAACCATTTTTTTTTTATAGATAAAAGGATTACAATCTTTTTGTTGGAATTCAATTACATTTCTTTACAATTATTTTATTTTTTCTGTTTTAAATTTCATGAGAGCTTCTTTTTCTAGCTTTGGCTTTTGGGAAGGGTTTCCGGTCCTCCCAGTATACTGGTGACAAAAGTATTTCTTTAAATTTATTCTAATGAATAAATTAAAATTTTACAATCTTTTTTTAGATATATTAATAATATCTATTTCTCAAAATATTATATATAATGTATTATATATGTAATGTTAATTAATTAATGGAACGAATATTTTCAGTATTCCGCATTTTTTTCGGCCAGTGAATATTCAAAAGTATTATAATAATATAAATATAATATATATATATATAAGAATATATCAATATAATTTTGATAATGTATTATTCATTGAAACCTTATAATTATTCTTCTTTCCGTGACATCCTTTTTGCATTGAGGAATTTTCCACGCATTTTTTTTTTTTTTTTTGGGTTTTTCCCTTTCGATCTGTTAAGATTATATTATACAATAAAATCTATATACCGGACACCCTCAGTGAGCATAAAGATGTCTGCTAAATAGATGAGTTCACTAGTTCGAGTAAATTTAAGTTAAATTATAATGTCCATAGTTCTTCGGAAAATAGTTTTCCGGTATTAGAGGTTTCACTGTAAATATTTTTTATATTTTAAGTATGAAAACATTATATAACTTAACACTTGTTGATAGACCTTGTTTTCATGTTTCCTCAACTAAAACGTTTCTAAAATTTAAAAATAATAATATACATCATTGATTCGATATATTTATATACTCGTATATTGCAGAACCCTTACCGGTATAAATTTGGGTATGAAAGGAGCCACGAACCAGTTTAAAGGTGGGAGAAGACCTTTAATGGTTCAAATTTTTATTTATTTATGTAATTTATTTAAATAAATGTGATCTGCTTCGCGTATGTATGTAAAGAAGTATTTAAATATTATAACTCGGTTTTGTTCGAAAGCATCCACTTCTCAAACAGAAAAAGGAACGGTGTGTTGGTTGAAGACAAGTAAAATGAAAACTAACTAATAATTAAAACAAATTTTAAATATTTATTTTATTATCAAAGTAAAAAAAAAAAAATCAAAATAAAAAAAAAATTAAAAATAAAATTTAAATATACGTATTTAAAAAACTGGGAATCGTTTAACATATTTGTTTACTCTTTTGAACTATTAATATTTATTAACAAATATATAAATGAGAAATATATATTTCTAAACAGATCTTTAATTATATATACCATGGGGTAATCCAATGCTTTAATTCAAGGAACACTTCAAAGATGATCACTTTGGTCGGGGTTTATCTCAACACAATATTGGGAAGCACTATGGGGGGGAGACTTTCATGTTGAGTATCGAGGCAGATGTTGCAAGCATATATATATGTACCGTAAAATCTCAAGTATAATACGCACTTTTTTTACTTTTTTTAGCTCGAAAAAAACGATGCGAATTATACTCGCGTATAAGATTGTTTTTTTTTTTTTTGTAAAACTTTTCCATTTTTTTGTTTATAATTTTAATTTTATTTTTTAAGAATCTAGGTTCTCTTTTTATTATTTACAAAGTATTTTGGTTTGTTTAAGTTTTTTCTCTGATTATTTTATTATTTTTTCAAATGTATTCGATTACTTAAAATAAAATTTTTAATTTAAAAATTACAGGTGCGTATTATATATCAATTTTTAATTTTTCGGGAAATTTTACACTAAATCAAGCATGCCTATTATACATAGGTGCGTATTATAATTGAGATTTTTCGGTAGATTTCTGGAACGCTTTTAAGGGTCCACATTATTATCAATATTATAATTAAAATGTTGATTTAATGAACACTTCTTGATGTGTGCAATGTGATGAAAATCGTCCTTTGGCACAAAGGGCACATGTGAACAATGAGATTTGATTATTGTTAGAGGTAGAGTACTGCTTAACTCGAGTGATAATTGAATATTCTTTATATATAATCCCGTGTTTGGAGATAATGCTTACATCTCGAGAGTTAAAGATTGAATGTTTCTTCCTAAGTCCCTTGCAATCCCTATTATTGACATCCCCGCCAAAATTGACCAATCAAGATGGATAGTTTTTCTTCGGAAATGTTCTATTGGCTTTTGGCGACGTTATCAAAGAGAAGAAGGGATGGATCTTTGCACACAGCACGAAATGTCTTTAATACCGATGTAATGTCGTTCTTTTTTTGATATCTTACCGACAAAGAAAAAAACATAAAAAAAAATGAATTACAATACATTAAAAAAATTTTAAAACAAAAATATGGACTACCATTTCAAATATAATATAATATTATAATAAGTGGTGAAAAGGCTTATCTCTTTACAATATTGAGCAGAATTCGGGAAATATTTTTTTTTTGCTTGAGCTCTTGTTAAAAAAAAAACTCATCATATCCTTTAAAGATTCAAATAAAAAAAGCTATCTACATCTTTCACTTCTCATACTCTGGATATGATAATAACTTAAGAATTAGAGGTGGAAACAACCAATTAAAAAATTATTTCTATTTTAATCGTATTCATACAAACTTTAATTTATTCAATATTCTTGTTTGATTGGGAGGGGGGGGGGGTGCAAATGCAAAGAAATTTTCTCTTTTTTGAATTTATACTGAAAGACAAATTGTATTTTATTTCA
>JAAAKE020169722.1:0-11526 GCA_010014785.2 Anisolabis maritima | reverse complement strand
AAAAAAAAATTGAAAACTAAATGTACGTTGCTCGCGAAATTTGAAAAGTCACCTTATTTTTTGAACAAACCTCGTATATATATATAAACAATTCATCTTTAAATATGAAATAAGGCTTAATTACATCATTTACATGCGACTTATATTTAGACCAACCATTAATATTATACTTCTCCAACAGTATCCTTCAACTTTTCTTTTTCTGTCAACTCCCAGTTTCCTTGTGTTATTGGCAATTTTTTTCTTAGCAAGTTAACATGCATTTCTATCTATAATATTTCAGAATCAAAATCACAAGTTAGATCAGCGCGCTTTTTGTTAAAATCTCTGGATAGTGTGTCCGCTAAATACTTCCTGGCCTGAAAATGATTTTAATCTAAAATAGTTGTAATTTTAATATCATTCTTTGTCGCCTATAAAGACCGGGACTTTCGATTGTGCTTTATTAAAAATAGGAATGAGAGGCTTGTGATACTTTTCGACGATTCCCTGCATGCCAAAAATAATTTTCGGAATTTTTCACATCTTAAAAACTATTGCTAATAATTCTTTCTCAATTTGAATATACCGAGTTTGCGTATCGGTTAAAACTTTGGATGTCACAGGCTTACCAGCCCTGTGGAGCTAGCATCCAGAGAAAGAACTGTCTTTTTTAGGTTAACGCGAAAGCCTTTACTAAACTTTTCTTTCATCTATCAAACAAATCATCCAAAGGCCCAGTGAAACAGCCGTTTTTAGCCCGATAATATTCTTATCATAACTCTTCAATACTCGTAAATATTTGTCTCAAAAATACATTTCAAACCGCAATATCCAATCATGAGTACAAGGTTATTAGCAAATGAAATTATTATGGTATTTGGTGGTAATAACAATGAATAATCATAATTAAATCTTTTAAATTCTTTTTCACTTAAAATATTGCATTGAGCACCACTATAGATTTTAAAAACAATTTTGTTATTATTAATTATCAGTGTTTTCATTCTTATTTAATAATTTATTATAATTTTTTAACATTCAATTAAATAACACTCATTATCACTTTCACTACTTTGATTAAGGAAATGAACATGTTTATTTAAATTGTTTATTTTAGATAAACATATGGAAGCATAATATCTTCTATAATTACACCTTTTACATTTATTATAAGCTGGGGATCTATTATCATAATTATGTTTATAACCACGATTTCTATAAATTCAAGCAAGAGGCGACCTCGAAGTCGGTGAGACCGGTATGAATGCACAGATTCGCAAAGTCTATTTTTTTGGAACCAACACATCTAATGCCATGTAAACATTATCTCAGAGAACTCCAGAGAGATAAAAAAGTGATAAACATCTCTTCTATTTAACCGTGTCCTGGAGAAGGTCGGAAGACGCAACCGAACGCGATATTTTTGAGTAATAAAGGATTGAGAGAGTAACTAGGCGCTTATTTTCTTTTTCTCTCTCTTTTATTCACCCAGACTGCCATTCATCCAGAAACAAATACTTAAATCATACAGCCGGTCATCTCCTTTTTCAACATACCTGAGTTCTCTCGATTATATCTACGTATCGGAAACTCCAAATTGGTGCGCCATTCAATTGGTCACCAGTACCTCATACACTCTGATCCGAGCTGAGAGTTGCACTTAGTCTGTAATAGTACGCCCAAAGTCGAGCCAATTGCAATGGATTTACTCTTGGCACATATAGCAGTCTCATGGAATAGTTCTGAGTTGACAAATAAAATTCCAAGAAAATCATATATTTATTCACAGAAAATTTTTTCATTATTGTAAAGAAAGCTTAAAGGTCCTGTGAAAACCACTATTTTCGTCTTCACGGTGTTGACCACAAGGTGGTTTCTTTTCTTCCAGTATCTTCCTATTTGAATACGTTCAATGGAGAATCGCTGAGAAGAATGAGATCTCCAGCAAAGAATAAACATTTGTCTGCTGTTAGTTGATTCTCAGCCCTTTAATGTCACACTCTCTTTCCATATCAGAGAAAAAGAGGAAGAACCGACTCAAAATCTTACCCTGAAGGACTCCCCTTATAAAACTGGTTACTACCGAAAATGAGAGTTTGCTTTTCACCTTTGTTGTTGCTTTTTCAGTCTTGTAAAAGAAGAAAATTGCCTTTTTTTATTTTATTTTAATAGATGAAAAGGCAGGTTCAGAAATAAGGCAACCTTTGGATGCAATTAAAAAAAACTCAAAATTGAGACGTTTCGAAAGAGGTTTTCTAGTTCATCATCAGTCCAATTTGTGCCCAAAGGTGAGCAGCTGGTATTGGAAATACATATAACAATGTATACATATAAGAGCAACAAAGTTGTTAAAGTATGGTACAGTCTTGGTGTGTGTGTTGAATCAGATTTTTTACTAGTCTTATGAATTTGGAGCTATTCTCAAGTTGAAAAGTTTTTGGTGAATCACGGAATCTATAGAAATTGCATATACGTGTTTTCCGAAGATAAATCTGAATTAGCTTAGTATAAAATGATTATCCTGACAGCTCCTACTTTTTCTAAAACCCGACTCGGCCTCGGATAGGACGTCCAATAGTTTAGAGAGTAAAATATGTGTAAATAATTTTGTTATTTTGGGCTATGTCTAAGTCTAGATGACCATCTATCTAAAGCAGTGGTTCTTAACCAGGGATGCGAAATATTTCTTCAGATCTAGAAACATTTTTTAATTTTTTAGTAATTCGCAAGTTTTAAATCAATTGTTAATAACAATATAATAGTATACACTTGTATATGTTGTTTAAAACTACAAAATAAAATAAGTAAAATTTAAATTTAATTCAATTCAAAATCTAATTAAAAAAAAACCAAGGCCCAAATTAAAAGTTTTAATTAAAATGGTAATGACGTTAAATCATATACCACCATTTTTGGACGTGAGATACCATATTTTAAGTACTTTCAAATTAGGGGCTTGGATTTTGCTCCCATTCTGCTTGAGTAGTTCAATAGAGTATTCAAGGATATATTACATATCAGATAATTTACAAAAAAAAATGTTTTTTATTTTTTCGCCTTCACATCAAAATTTGATATTTTTGCATGGGGGATGTGGGAACAAATTTTGAAAACTTAAGGGGTTCCAGCAGATGAAAAGGTTAAGAACCACCAATCTAAGGTAATAATTGAAATATTGTTTGTTCTTCATCTGACCTTATTAATTTCTACCCAAGATAAGATTTATAAAAAAATAAATGTCAAATAAGAAAAAAAGGTGATTATGTTAAGAGAATGTTTTTCTCAACTATAGATACTTGAGAGAGTTTATAATTGAAAATTCACACAAGAAGAGTTTTCAAAATTTGATATGTTAAAATAAATCGGTTTAATAATAAGAAATTTGGTAAAAAAGTTATAAAATAGTAAACTTACCAATAATTCGGCATAAGAGAGATATTGGATCCCCGTCTTTAACATAAGCTGAAGTTAAATGACTCACAATTTTTGGAGGTTTATCACTGCCTTTCGATTTAGAGGATGCAGCGACATCCATGGCTAAAAATTTTAAAATTTATTTAAGTATTAAATAAACACTATCAAATATATTTTCAATAATATAATAATAATAATAATAAAATTAGTTAATTAAAAACATATCTAATAAAAAATACAGTTAAAGAAATTTCTTTTGATGATTATTATTTTATACAATGAATCTTTAAAAGATGAAAGAGAAGTAAGTAATCATAGTTAACAATTCTGATGTGGGAACAAGGATAGCTATATTATCCCAGCAAAAATCCAACGAAATATATTAATAATCTAAATAAAAACTTGGCCACCCCTGGTAGTAATTGAATTTGGAATATCAAAATCATTTCAAATAAAGCGTTAGTAATCAAAAAATTTTTATTATAAATCAGGAACATCATATCAACATTTTATGGGAGTGGAAGGGTAAAAAGGTTCTTTCTGGTGCACTGCCCCCCTGGCAATAAATAATACTTACGTTTAACTGTAAGTTGGCAAGTTGTTTTTACAGACCCTTTGGAGTTTTTAGCTTCACAACAATATTCACCTTCATCTTCAGGGAATACTTCATTTATTTTTAATGTCGCAACTCCACTCTTATATTTTAGATCTACAATATCAGAAGAACTTAAAACCTGAAAATTAAAAAAAAAATTAATTAAAATATTCAAAATAAAATTTTATATTTATTTTCTTTGTTTTTTGTTTAGACAAAAATATTTGAAATTGGGAATTAAATTTTTTTTTTGAAAATTAGATTAATAAATTATGAAGAAGCCAAGAAATATATAAATAAGGATAATAGAGTGAAAATTTAAAAAAAATATTTTTTAATTAAATATTGGGTTTGAAATATTAAATAAAATGTATGAAATAAAAATATTACTATTACTATAAACTTTTTTATTACTATTACTATTACTATTACTATAAACTTTTTTAAAGAAATCAACCGTGAAATGGCACCTTTTTTTATATATTAATTTTGTTTACTAGAAGAAGACTAAAGGTCTAAACGTTGTATTTTATACAAATAAATTAGACTTAAAAATTGTTTATTTAGTAGTGATAACAATTGTGAAAGTTTTAATTCTAAAATTAGTTTAATCTCTACTAATAAAAATCTCGACATTGATTTTTTTTGATTGCAAAACTTTCTCACTATATATTACATATATACATAGGTAAGAGAAAGTAAAAATAATTGCATTTATAATTAAGGACTTAGAAAATTTTAGGAAATTTAGAAAGTTAGAAAAAATAATTATATTCTCTGAGAAGGAAACGGCCCAAGTAATATTAACAAACAGCTTAATTTAAAAAGCAAAAATTTATTTGGAGTTGAAGCTTTGGCAAGTTGTTATAATCAACAAATAAATTATATTTTCAGTTTAACTGTGGTTTAATTGTATTATATTATCGGGCACTCATTTTGTTTAAATACAAATCACAGAGTATTACATCTAGAGATCAACAATCTGAAATGAAGCGAGAAATAAGATGGCTGGCATACTACAAACTTAACCCCATCTGCTTTGCACGATCAATTTTTACAATACACACAGTTTGGCACGAATAAAAACAAATCAATAAATATAAATTAATTAATTTTATGTGAATTTGTATAATTATAAACATTTGTAAATTTAAATAGTAAAGAATAGAAACTTCAAAAATTTGAATTCTTGCCAAATTGTATGTAATGTCGTCACCATCGATCGTCCAGCACAGATTGCGCTGAGGTCGTAGTGTGATGGCCATCTTTTTTCTAGCTTCACTTTAGATTGTTGATCACTATAAGTAACACTCTTTGTGATTTGTATCTGAATAGTACCTGAAGAAGTTCATAGAATGAATGGCCGAAATGTTGTATTTAATACAAATAAACCTCAAATAAACTGAAAATGTTATTTATTTATTAATTCAACTTTTACTTTGTGGCTTTTCTTTTTTTGTATAAGTTTTTTTAATATAATTAATACTGAGAGCCTGAAAAATAGAAATATGATTGACCTGGCCATTTTTGGTCCATACAACTTGTGGTTCTGGATCACCTGTGACGGTACATTGCAATTGCAAAGGTTCACCATCGTTGATTGTCAAATTGTTGAGCTTACGAACGAAATCAGGAGGACACATAAGGGAATCATCTGGAGGCACTATAAACCAAAAGAACATATTATTAAAATTTATTTTTATTTAATTTTGTTGGAATACATTTGTTTTTAATTTTATTTATTCATCCATTAACAGATATTTATGTAAATGTCCATTTAAAAATAAATATAGAATTTTTTAATTAATGAAGTAATATTTTACATTAATTAATCATTAAAAAAAATTTAAATTTATTTCGAGGCATAGTAGCCATCTTATTCTACTTTAGATATAAGATTTCAACAGGATGAGTGCCAAAACGTTCTATTTTACACCAATAACAGGTATAAACCATAGTTAAAAAGAAAATATTGTTTGTAACTGTGAAAGATTAAATTCGAAAATTTCAAAAGAGTACTTACAAATAAGCTCTTTGGTTGCACTGCGAGAGCGCGAAGGACTTCCTGTAGTGTCTAATTTGCCTCCATATTTCTTAATGTTTCTTTTCTCTGTAGGATGATCGCTAAGTGACTAAAATTAAAATGAAAATAAATATTAAATTTGTTTAATCAAGATGGTGAATTTTTTTGGGCCTCCTCATCTCTCCTTAGAGCCCGTCGATTACCAATATTCAGTGGTGCCAGAATGACCTGCACCATGGCAAAATGGCAGTGCCTTGGAGTGCCATTTTAGAATTCAATTTATTTTTTAATTGAACTGGTCAAATATATAAAAAAAATAAATTAATTAATAATTAAAAATATATTAGTTTGATACTATTGACATTTTCAGACACAGGATCAAGCGATAAAAAATTAAATACAAGTTCCGATCTGAATATCTAAATGCAAATTTGCCACATTAGTACAACGGACTATGGGAGGGAGATGGCTCTTTTCATCCACCTCAAAGGGATCTGAGATTAGCTGTGGATACTCCAATGTTAATATAGGCTTAAATAATGATAGTCCACCCAGTGAGAGTGCTATGAAAAAATCTGAGATCATTTAATCATTGATTGTTCTTCTAGCCAAAAATAACTCTAGTCTAGGCATTTACAGACCAAATATGTCAATGATATCGGTATATAGGACATATGGGAGAGGTATTTAATGAACTTCTTTTATACCGACTCTTTCATCTCATCTGTGTAGCCTCTTCTATTTTAAATATAGTGTAATATCCAAGATGGTTTCTTATGATTTGTATAGAAGAAGTAATGTTTCCACTTGAGTGAAATTTCTTCCAACCCACTTAATTATACCTAAGTTTCTCCTAGCTCTAGAGATTATTATGTTCATATTTTTACCAAACAGGAGTTTGGGGCCCATGAAAACATCCAGGTTCTTAACTAGGGATGCGAAATGCTTCTTCAGGGGGTGTGAGAAACGTTACAATCAAGAAACATTTTGTAATTTTGTAGTGCAATTCGGCGTCGTATGTTTTTCATTTTTGAGAAATCTTATTCATAGACAGACAGACCATTTGGCGAAATCTATTTTTTCTCACTCAGTGGACCTTAAAACGTGTATTTCCGTTAAAATCTCGAGGTCGATTTTTTCTGCAATCGCATTACTTTCTCACTATATATTTCATATATAGGTAAGAGAAATTAAAAAGGCGATGATATCATAGTGTATTATTCTACAGTCAGAACAGATGCTTGAGATTCAATCCCTGTATATTTTGATAATAACATGATTTTAACGGAATATTGTTACTAGTTAAGCAATTAAGTTGTGAATTAAGTATGTGACAGGACTTTTTTTTAAGTCCTTTCGGCTCTGAGGCCTTATCGACAATAAACGATATACAATTTATATAAACACTAAGTTTACGGAGGTTTCTTATATACCTACCTCAACGTCAATTTGACGCATGAACGGAATCATACATTTTCTTTAAAAAAACAACTTAAAAAGCAATATAATTATACACGATAAACCTCAAAATGAAAATATAAGATATACATTTATATTAAAATTATATTATTATTTAATAATATTTTAATATTAACATTATTTTTGATCTTTTTTTGTCCTTTGCTGGCTTTGGAAGTTCCCAATTGTTGGTCCGAATAAACTGGTTTTTTTTTCAACTAATTTATTAGCAAGGGGAATACTGGTAAAAAAATTATCTGTTGTTATATTTCTCCCTTGGTTTAGATATGGTTCGACTAACTTTAAAATTACAAATTCGCTCAGAAGTGTTGAAGTTCGCGTTTCATTCTTACCGAGGTTAAGGGAACCCATTTATAATGTATTTCGAATTGTCATCTACTGCTAACAAAATTTCTGTGACTTTTTGGTATATATTGCGTAAATTTGCTCGGGCTTTCGTAGGGGACAGTTTCTCGTTTATTGAAATATTTTCATGAGGTTTATAAAAGGATTGGCTATTGTGTATAAATTTCGGATATCAATTCAAATTTGTCTGTACGTAAACATTAGGATAGTTCCGTTCTTTTATCAAATCGTAGGAATCGAAGAATTTGCATGAATTGATCTCTGGGTATTGTGCTTGAAAAAAAATCGGGTCCCCATTTCTTGGACCATAAAAAAAAAGCGTTTAGCGATTTTGCTTCATATGCTCACCGAACATACAAAATCGCAACAAACGCAAGTAACTTTGTTGTTAAAATGTTCCAATCACTTTACAAAACACGAAGTGCTTCTGCTTCGGTACAACATTTTGCATGTTCTATCATGTTTTTGGTTATAATCAAATGCTGCTTATATTATCTTCTATCACATTTCTTTTTGCATAGCCAGTAGGCCCAGCGATGTCTTTGAATATTTTGTGGATAGGTGGCCCACCACTAGATCCGCCTACCTTCAATTTCGTCCAAATTGTGCCAACGATTGCTATTTCTATATCACAGAGTCATTTGCGTTTGTTGCGATTTTGTATGTTCGGGGAGCATATGAAGCAAAATCGCTAAACGCTTTTTTTTTATGGTCCAAGAAATGGAGACCCGATTTTTTTTCAAGCACATACCCAGAGATATCCGAATTTTGGGATGATCTGGGAATATTTGTCTCATTCTCGGACTCAGAATCTGATAGGTTACACATCCTTTTTCTGCTAGGACATAAATTCTGTAAATTTTACTTTTCATTGTCTGAGGATTCCCCTGTCTGTCCAATTTCATCTGATTCGAGAATCTCAATTTCATGCTCGTTTTGAGTCACTTCGTTTTCATCGTTTTCATCGTGCCAGAGAATTCTTCACTTATACTGACTATGTTTTTCAAAATGTTATTTTCTCTTCTAGACATATTTAGATAAATAAAGTAGGGATGGTAAAGGAAGAAGTAAAGGATTGCCTGTATGGGTGAAGTACAGTGGGAACTTCGCGTGTCCTCAGCCACTACGGTAGTTGTGAAGGGCAAACAGGAACCTCGAAAATTCTGGCCAAGGAGAATTTCCAAGAGAAGAGAGTGGTTTCGAGTGGCAACGACAACATCTCCATCTAAATATAAAATCTGCGATGTAGAAAAGAATGGGTCTTTACTACACTAGTGACCCATGAACATCATATGGAAATGTCTTGCGAAGTTATAAATGTGTCATGCGATTGACAATCGGGGTTACTGCGGGTCCGGGCCGGCCGGTGTAAAGTGTGTTACGGACATAATGTCGGTGTGTGCAGCCAGGCTGCATATGGTGCATCGGTTACTGGAAGTACCAGAAACACAATCAATATGGCTACTTGGTACATTCGGGGCTTAATGATTAGGCAAACTGAATATAATTAAACAAGAGCTACTACATTATAAAATATCTTTTTGCCGGTTTATCCGAAACCCATTATAGAAGCAACGGTCATTTCCGTAGCGAGGATCATTGTCTATTTCTCTGACCAACAAAGTCGGAACGCTGTTGCCACAATAGTCCCAAGTAAACTCACTATTATTATATTAGGCTATAAACCAGTGAATAATAGAATAATAAAAATAAATAAATAAAAATAAACTCAAACCAGTAAAAATAAACATAATCCAAATTTATGTTCCTATTGCCGATGCAACGGATGAAGATTCTGAGCATTTCTACCAACAGTTAGAGTACACGATATCGGTAATCCCTGAGAGATCACAATGATCATTGGCAACTTTAACGCTAAATTTGGCGAAACAAAAGATAACAACACTAGGTCAGCTGTGGGGCGTTTTGGTATGGGAGATAGAAATAAACGTGGAGAACGATTACTTTTGCAATTGTTAACTCATTTACTATTGCCAATACGGTGTTCAAACATCATATCCATCATTTATTTACTTGGACTTCACCTGGCGGGCGTTATAAAAAATCAAATAGACTATACCCTCATCAACTCTTGGTGGAGATCTTCTATGAGAGATGTTAAAACCTGTCCTGGGGCTTATTGTGGGTCAGACCACAGGTTGCCGAAAATTTAATTCAGGCTAAAACTAGCTTGGCCTTAAATATAAAATATTCATCGTCACCTCAAGTTCATAATTTGGATGCTTTTAAAAAGATAAGAGTCCCTCGGCTAATCTCTTACAGAAACAGATACCCTAACTCAAATGAGCTATGGATAAAAACGAAAAAATGGATTACTGCCGCCACAAAATAAGAAAAAAGACAACAATGAATATCTAACTCGACCTTAGAAATCATCGAAATGAGAAAGAGAGTAGAGGAAAATATTTTTTCCATTATACTACTTCTAGAACTATGAGTCGACCGGTCGCAATCGTTGGCTTTTCCATCGATAATGGAATTAGACACGAAGAGAGACGCAGAGGTATTGTCGAATGAATTTGTAGCTACCTTTACTTTGGGCAAATTCAGAGGTGGAAATGAAGATGAGATAAAGTTGCGGTCAACGGTCATGGCTAGGGATCAAAATTAACGACTTCCATTTAGACAGGATGCCACTTAATCGCATTTCTTTTGATCGAATGCCCTCTTCGCTTCATTGATGGTTTTGTGGCAGATTACTGGCCTTACGGAAGTTAACCAATTTTTAGATGGGTTTTGGTGTTGTTTCCATTTGGTGTAGGTTTTGTTTTTGGCACGAATGGCTTTTTTACATTTGGCGGTAAACCAGGGTTTTGAATTCCTTCCCTGGACGATTTTGAAGGGTATGAATAGTTCCATTCCCATGATAATAACCTCAGAGATACAATGCGCAACGTGAGAAGCATTCTTATTTTGAAAACAGTAATCACTCCAAGGGAATGACGAATAGATGATACGAAGTTCGTCCCGATGGGGGGCAATATTCTAAGTGGATAATATATTTTAGGATGTTAGCAGATGATTTGGATATTAGAATTACACGGCTATGGTTAAAAGTGCCTAGGGGAGAGGTTACTTTGGAAATGTAAGAGAGTGGATTTGAGATAATGAATAGGTCGAGGGAATGAGGAGTGTGCTTATGGTAGTTGCCATAAAATTTCAAAATTCGTCGGGCTCAAACTCCACTATTCTCTTGCAACGGGACGACGGCTGGTATGTATGCGCAAATGCCGCCTTTGTGGCGAAAACGATTATGAAAGATATAGTTCGGGTAGTTTAGGTGAGGGGACCCAGAGTTCATTTCTGAGATTTGGGTTTCGCCAAAGACAAATATTTGAGGATTAGTGCGTTCGAGATGATGGTGAATGGCATTTAGTTAGAGTGTAATCCAAGGATATTCTTGAATTGAATTGTGAAGTTCTGATAAGGAGACTTATGCAATTTGTTCTTCAAGAACCAGTGAGAATAGCCTCTACCCTGAGATTCCGAACGGGAGGCTAGTTTAACTCCGGAATCTTTTATTCTCTCTGATTCCATGAAGATTATTATTGGGTTGTTCGGAAAGTAATTTCGTTTTTTCCCAACTGAGGACTTAATTGTATTTTTTCACAGCCAACTTCACACTTAAGCCGCATAATCATTATATATTTTGAGAGCTGATATAGCA
>JAAAKE020169711.1:0-11526 GCA_010014785.2 Anisolabis maritima | reverse complement strand
ATTTGGCGCTTTTGTTTAAAACAAAAATAAATAAAAATAGAAAACTTGAATTGTGTGAGTGAGAGACAGGGAGAAATAAAATTAAGTGAAAAGAGAGAAAACCAGAGGATCGGGAAAAGGGGGTTGATTTGAATTATGAGTAAATAAGCGAGTTATTGATCTGTGACTTGATTTCATTCATTTTTTTTTATAAATAAATTAAAAGAAATATAGTGAAAAAATTTTATATAGTGACACCAATCATCAAGGAGAGCGCCCTCATATATCGCAAAACACAAAATAGGGTTGGTTTTCTCGAAAAAGAAAAAAAAAGTTCAAACAATTTAAAAATCGTAGCATTTGAGAAATTTTTGTTATTTTTAAAATCAATTGAAATTGGCAAATTTGTTTGAAAAATCATAAAATTCTAATAATTTCGGATAATAATGGAAATTAGAGGCATGGTCATTGTCAGTATTAATAATCTTAAAAGCCAATAGATGTGCTGCCCTCTCCCCGAGGCTCTGAGGTTAAATATACTGACATTGTCAGTATCGATAACCTTAAAAGTCAAGGGTGTGGGTTCGGATCCCAGGCAGTCCAAAAAAAATTTATTTATATCAATTGGTACCCAATTGATATATTAAATATGCCTGGATGATGGTATCGTAAAATATATATTATGTATCGTCTGTATGTCTATATGGCCTCAGATGCTGAAAAGACAATAAAATAAAGAGATGTGTTGGAATAGAATAGATTCAGATCCTAGGCAGACCGATGATATTTAAATTTTAAATGGATTCTATTTGCTTTAAATATGGCTGGGTAATAACACAACACTCAATAAGTCCCTAGGCTGACATATAGATGTCGCCTCTAATGAAAAATCCATATTATATTTAGAAAGTACCAACCTTCAAACGATATGTGTCAAAATTTCATTACATTAGTTTACAAGTTACAGTGGTTTCAGTGACGCTACTTTGACAATGCATCGTGTCACAAGTCGTTGGCTACGATGGCAAAATTGAAGTTCGAATTGCTTCCCCATCCACCGTATTCTCCGGATGGCTCCCAAAGACTACTACCTGTTCGCAGACCTCAAAAAAATGCTCCAGAGAAAGAGATTTGAGTCAAATGCTCAAGTCATAGCCGCAACAAATGCCTATTTTGAATCCAAAGATAAATCGTTCTAAAAAAAGGCATTGAAATATTAGAGAAGCGTTGAAATGAATGTATCACTCTTGAAGGAGACTATGTTGATGAATAAAGGCGAATTTTGCAAAAAAAAAATGTTTTTTTTAGTAGTTAGCCTCGGGACTTATTGAGTAATGTGTTATGTAGCATAATATATTGTTTAAAGAATATATAGCCAAAGACTAAAGATAAAAATCAGTAGTATTTTTTAGCTAACAGAGCAAGAACTTCCTAAAGAACTGGAAATTCCATTACCAAGTTTAAATATACTTTAAGGAAATACTTTGAAGTACTAAATTCCAATTTCCACAACTTTAGCCTTTGAGTGCCTCTGACTGCCCCATAGAGCAGAAAGGAAGCTTTTGCTGTCATTGGTTCGCCTCCCGAGCTGAGCCATAAAATTTATAAATATTGAAATATAAATTTAAAAAATGGGCAGATTACAATGGTTTTTATCACAACTCTACTACTTACCGCATATGTCTAATTACCACTGATAGCAAAAAGGAAAAAAGTCTTGAGTGCCGGTATTATTTTATTTATTGAAAATATCATTTCTAGGTATTATTAGTGTTGATATAAAAAACATAATTCCCAAATAGGGGCGTTTATTGATTTAATAATTTTTATTTATTCATTAATAAATAGGAAGTCATTAATTGATTAAAATAATATTCTTGTCTTTTATGTAAAAAAATTCCTTTTACTAAGAGAATTATTAGTATGTTGGTCACATGATAGATATTTGTCTAAAATTTTTATAAAGTTGTATATTAAATTTATATTTGTTCAAATAAATTTTTTTTTATTGAATAAAATAAAGATAGATAAAATATAAAATAGATTTAGAAAAGAGTGTTAGCTATATTTTTGCTCTTTCTCTCTCTATCTCTTTATATAATAAAATTCATCATCCATATTGAATTTTGCTCTTCTTTCTCCACCTTTTAAAATATGAATGTTAAATAAAATAAAAACGTGAAAAATTTTATTTTAAGAAATTCCAAATATGTACTAATCTATAAATTATACCAATTATCATGAAATGTAAAATTTGTTTGTTTTCGCATGTTGGAAGCAGGGTAAGCAAATTAAAAACTTTCTAATTAAGTTTTAATATAACCGGCGTCCTTATTTATTAAATCCTTAGGAGATTTACCAACTGGGCATGAATGGTTCGTTCTAGGAGAGCCCTGGAGCAATTAATTGAAAATCCATCAGTAGTCAGTAAGGAAGACCAATAAGCTTGGATTGTTTTTAAGTGATTTGGAGATAAACTCCAGCAATGCACGGCTACTTAATTTATTAGATATTTCAAATGATATAATACCGTTCATCTTCAACCTTTAACCAAAACCATATATACCATATGGTTTCTAATAAACATCACCACTATATTAAGGAATACTAGATGGCCAATTGCCTCTTATCCAGAAGAGTCCTGCCTTTGGGAGACCTTCAATGATTTATTATTTATCCCATTTTTTGTGATTTTTTTTTATATTTTTTACTTAGCTGGAAAGTATTGTAAGTCCCAGGAGCAATTGTTTTTTAGCTTTTCCATGTTACACATTTTCCGTGTAAAAAAGTACCAAGAGGTATTTTAGATTTTTTTTCTCGCTCACTTGCGATTATTTGAACCTCTCCCCACGCTTATTCCTGAGGATATATCAAATGAAATTTCTCTGCTTCATTTTATTTATCATTAAGAATAAATTATAAATAATTATTTGGTAATCCGTACATATATATTTAAACTAATTTAAAGTTTTATCACTGAGGACCTGATGGTAAACTTTGTCTCTGCTTTAAAAGGCTGACTTCTAAATTTTTTTTAAAATTATAATAAATGAAAGAAGAAAAGTATAATCGTAAACTTGTGCTTTCGAAATTCCAGAGAAGTGAAAAGAGGCAAGGAAAAGTCATTGGTGCTTTCCCTCTCCAAAAAAGCTTTCAACTTTCACAGACTTAGATTAGAGTTATAATATCTGGAATTTCGAAAACGGCTCGAGTCTGGGTAAATTAACTGTAGGAACAATTTTTTCCATCGCCAAATTATTAAATTATTAAATAGTTTGTTATTGGGATTGTCCTGTTACAAATTTTAGCAGGACAATACCCCGGAGATCGGAGATCCTGAGTTCCCCCAGGAAACTCATGGCCTAAAATTAAATGCAACCATCATTTTGCTTAAACGATAATATATACCAGAGCATAATGTATATCCGATGGCTGCTAACATTATTTAATTATAATTATTTAAAAAAATGAAAAATTCTCCTCATTTGCGTTGAAAATGGATAATATATGTAATATATTACATATGTTGATTTGTGTGTGTTTAGGAGGAGGAGGAGAAGGTGTTTGTGGTAATGGTGACTGACTAACAAGCAACTAACCGCCTGTGTGTATCCCTTCACTAACCGTCTACTAACCACCCTTCGGGAGGCGGCGCGATGTGGCCCTCATGATCGTCACCATGAAGGAGGATGTGTACAACCCAGCCGGGGTGGTCACATGGTACGGGGGCGGCGGGGGTCGCATCTGCCTGCCAAGTGAGTTGCGGCCACAACAGCCGCAACAGCAACCGCAGCCACACATGCACCCGCCGCCTGATGTTTACAAAAACGGTTATCAAGAATCGGTGGTGGCGCTGAACGATCAGCAACACCACCAACGCCACTATCCTAGCGCCACGACGACTACACTACTTCGTGGACCGTATGCAGCTACGCCGGATGCTGCATACCCAAACGGTCATCATACTCCCGCCGCCCCCAGCGCAGCCGCCTCCGGTGGACTCCTCCATTTATGTAGACCTTCTGTCTTGTTCTCCATCCTAGTGTGCTTAGTGATCGTTTTTCTCATCGCCTCTGGTATACTCATCTATTTCAACTGTGAGTATCAACCTACTACTGTACTTTTTTCTTTAGATATATAGTCACATATTTTTTTTGTTTTTGGGAGAGTGTGGTAATCATAAATCAGGACTGACCAACAAGCGACCTATAGAATTACCTGTAAACTGAAAATTACTTTCCAAGTCCAAAAGATATTATACGAGAGCCATCAAAATAACATAATTTATTAATCTCATTGCCTCTGGCATACTCACCTATTTCCATTCCATGTTACAAGCTATTTATTTAAAAAGCTATATTCTTACAAATTTGATCCGGGTCGTGAATAATTATATTTTTTAATGAGGTTAACCTACAAAAAGTTGATGGGGCTAATCATAAATAATTGTTTAGATATATATTTCAATTTCAAATTATTTTTAGCATATTAGTTAAAAAATTCTCTGCCAAATGATGAAAAAACTCATTAAAACAAGTTTATAGATTTCTAACAAAAGAAAGTTAAAAAAGCGACGAGTTGTTGCTAAATATTATTTTACGACTTCTTATCTCGAAAATACTCGGGGGCTCACAATTAGTGAGTATATGATGGCGCCATGAGTTACACGAGCTAAGGCTGGAATTTCTTCGGTTCTCTTTATCCCAGCTTCTCTCTCTCCCTCCCCTTTTCAAAGCTATGCAATTTGTTGGCTTGGCTCATCTTGGTCATATACAATGGCCATCTCAAATACGGGAATATGAGAGGAAATAAGTTCTTTATATCATAAAGACGAAGATATAAATCAAACAAAAGTTATGCAAAGTAAAGAACAAAATAAAATTGTATTTAGGTACCATTTCGATATTCTCTGTTTTCATACGAAGTATCGCTTCTAATGCAGTGATTGCTGTCCTTAGATGATACTGGCTTATTTTATATCTCGATGAGTGGACGAACCCTGGAGAATAAAATTTCGATTGAAATATCACCGAAAAAATCGATCACACATTGTTGGACTAGTTCTTGGAAATGAAGGACAAACATTCGATCAAAGTGAATCCAAAATCTCATTCGCTCTTTCTCCTGAGGAGGCGGAAACGCGCTAAAATTAGATTTACTAAACCTCTTTATTATTTAAAATTTTTTAGATTAAATTCCAAATAATAGCCAGCAAAAATAAAAGTACAATATATTCCCAACAGATAAAAAATTTTCATCATTTATTATTAAGTTTCACATTAAAAATAATATATTTATTGCCTTTAAAAGCTATTTCATAATATTTACCGTTCAATAAAGCCCTCGAACATTCCCTAAAGTCATTAGGCTTGAGAATTGTTTCGCAACCAATTGATTGGGATTCCAAAGAGTAAGAAACTGATTAGAAGGGATCAATTTAGGAAGGAAACGCCATTTTCTATCTCTCAACCAATTTCATTTATTGGCGTATCCAAATAAACAAACAAATTTGATGAGTTCAAGGATCTATGCATTTTAGTTAAAAAGAAAAATAAAAAGTTCTTTGTTTTTATTGATAAACGTTTAATCTACTTTAGAATATGTATTAAATAAGTAGCACTGATGTGAAAGAGAAGGAAAAAGCGTGAAGAAAGAGAGGAAGAAGGACAATCAATACTATTTACTTTGCACCCTTTGGCCCTTCGAAGGCTATCAATCTTTTCAAGAGAGCGTGAGAGAGAGACTTTAGAAATAAATCGAAAAGGGCCATTGATTATAAAACTACCAACCATCAGGAATGGAAGAAATAAATAAATAAATATTTTCCCCTTTTGATCGATTTCCGTTTAACATTTTTCATTTAAAATAATATAGGAGTTTTTCAAAAGAATTTAAAGAACACTCTTAAATAGTTTCTAAGCTAATCGATACTTTTATGTTCGAAAATAAAATCTTTATTATTAATTAAGTTATGGCTTTTATGTGTATCAAGTTCGATTTTATGGCAAATAAATAATATTTATCAACCTGTATATAAACAATCCATTAAACTAAAGACGTTAGAGATGATTTATAGGTTAATTTTATTTATTAGAACACAAATATTGCCGTTAGATTATGTTAACATATTATTCAAGACAAGTCTACATTTTTTTATACGAACTTTTTCAATAGTTTGAGGAAATAAAATGTATCAGGGTTCTGTGAAAGAACTCAAATTTATTGAATTTTTAACAGAAACTTATTCCGAAGAATGTATTTAAGATCTAATGTAAGTGGTGTATATTTAGGGAGTCTAGTAGAGCCAATGAAAAAACAAAAAACAAAATGAAATGATAAACAAAGACGATGTACAAATAAATAAAATAAAAATAGAATTGCAAAAGAAGAAAAACAAATTCAAGAAAGGAACCTTTTGTTTTCCCCTCTCCAAAAAATACCAAATATCCAGGCTACTTTATCATCGTAAATATCGATATAGAATTAGTGACTGTATGTAGATCAGATTTTAAGGAATTAAAAAAGTTTTTATGTCTGCCTAGCGGCAATCCATATCCTACATAGTAAATATCTCCCATCTCTTCTTTTATTAGAATTAGGGTGGCGGAAGGTCAAGGCCGGAAAATTTGAAATTTAAGTTATAAAAAAAAGGTAAGGTAAAATTTTGAGACGACCTCATAGGGAGGGTTCTGGAGGAACAGTTGGGAAAAATTTTTAGACTTTTATCTTAATCGTTCCTTGAGCAAAAGTGGAAGCTTCTTTCTCTTAAATCAGATACTGATGAGAATATATTCACTTTGTTAGTGCTAAAATTTAATTAACAAGGAATTAATAAAAGAATTCTTACAAGAAATAAATGAAAAGAGGGTAATCGATTAGAGTTTCAGAAAGAAAAAGAGCAAAAATTATCTAAATTAGATAAATATCTAAAAAAATTTCACAATATTTGAGCATTTCGGGGCTGAAAAGGGATCATACTGTTTCATGATCCCCAGTAAGTGATATAAAATTGAATAGTGAGAGGGGCAACATCCTAGATACGTCCCAAAATCTTAAATGATAATGTTGGTCTCAGAATTCTCTATTAAAAGCGGAATTCAAATGGTGAAGTTAGATGAACGGTTCGCCACAGAGACAATAAGAATTTCTAATCAAAAAAAGGCTTAGGAAAGAATAGACAACATGCTATTTTTAAGATAGTTCCTTCATTGGATGACTTTGAGGTTTATGCGAGATTTCATAATTAACTTAAGTTCCATTTTAACTCTTATCTTTAATGATGTGCTTTAATCCCCAGAATATTAAGAAGTGCAGCCTTCATCATGGAAACAAAACTAAATTTCAACCGAGATTAAAACAAATAAAAAAAAAGGGTTAAATTTGATTATAAAACTGGGCTAGCTAATTAATTAATGTAAACATTTGATAAAAAATGTTAAGTAAAAAGAAAGGAAACATTAAGAATCTCTGATTCAATTTATTAAATTCTTTAGAGAAATTTAATCCTATTCTTAGCTATTCAAAAAAATTTTATATAAGTATTTTTAGAGTGAAATATATTTAATTAAACTCTGAGATAGGAACGTTATGGAAATTGATTTGAAGAGTAGGAAAAATCTTCTTTTTTTTATCGTGGCCAAAGGAATTTAAAAATAACTTCACGTGATGGCTTTGATCGAGTTGAAAATGAGCTGTGCGTGTCTTAGTACTTAGTTCAGGTTTACAATCCCTAAATAATAAGTCTGCCAAAAAGACCAGAAAGAGAGAGAGTGAAATCAACAACCAGAGAGACATTTCGATATTTAAAAAAAAAAAAAGATAGAAGAGAAAATGAAGATTAATTATGGTTGAAAAATAAAACACCTTTAGAATTCGTGTGAGAGAGGGAAAGAGAGAAAGATACCTTTTGGGGTTTTCAAACCCAATTCATCTTACCTACCATAAATTTAAATGGAGCAACTTGGTCCAGAAAGAGCGAGAGAGAGTGAGAAAGAAAAGGGGATGACGATTGACCGCACCAGCAAACGAGAAGATTAAATAAATTAATCAATCCCTTTTAATTCAATTCCTTCGGAAGTCATTTGTCGGTCACATCCTCTCTCTCCCTCTCTATCCATTCTATTATTAGGCACCTTCGAATGGAATATTACTTCTACTACGGAATAAACTTCTCTCTAAGCATTCTATTAATAATCTATTATATTCTATTTTCAATTAACTTTTTGGAACAAATAGACAAAAGACCAAAATAAAGTTTATTTTTAAAGTTTACATTAACAATAATGTTTTGGAAACCAACTTCTCGGTTTGCATAAATATTTCTTTGAACATGTAAATATCTGAATTTTCTAGTGTGAGCTATGTTCACTATTTAATTTTGTATGTATTTTATTCAAATCTTAAGTATTATTAACACATTTTAGAGTATATCAAGCTGTAAGAGGAAGAAAGGAAAGCGTCTATTTAAAAAAGAAAGATCGGATAAATTTCTAAGATTTCAAAAAAATAGTTGTTCAGACACCCAAACTTAACTTTAACTTTTTATACTTCGTATCTAGTTTTCTTAAAAAATACTTTTGCCTTATAACTCACATTTGCCAGAGAAAACTCGAAGATATCTTATAAAAAGTAAAAGACAAATTGTCCCATGATGGAGATAATGAGAGTTAAGGAGAATCTAAAATCAAAAAATAAAATTAGTTCATTTGATTAGTTTTTGTGAAATAATATTAAAATACTGGATGGTGAGTTGCAAGTTGCATTTCAGAAAATGAATATAAATTAGACTATATCATAATGTTAGTGATTATAAAACAAACTGTAGCCTAGAAAAAAATGAGATGGAGTTTTAAGAAAAGGAACACGAGGAACATAAGTCAAAAATTATAATTTACAAAATATTGATTCATTTAATATTAATGTAGGCTATAAAGCCGAAATATGGGGTTGGAAGGAAAAAGAAAATAGAAAAGATAAATGAAGATAGAGTGTCAGGATGCACTTCTACTTACATTTCAAAAAGAGAAATTGCAAGGATCAAAATAAAGATTGTAGACGCTAAAAACCATCTTGAAATAAAAATAAAATGAAAATTCAAGGGAAAATTATTAGCCATTAAAATATATGGAGAATCAATGAGTCTACTCTGAAAATAATTAACCATCAGAATTGAATATTTCTAAGTGATCAACTTTTGGTAGAAAAAAACATAAAAACTTTTGGTAGAGATTGTTCAATAGGAATTTTACTGATGGACTTTTCTTTTTTATGATAAGTTTACAATTTTTCTTAATATAGAAAAATATCGAAAAGTTTATCAAATTGAGTTAACCTATTTTACTCACACACACACATATATATATATATATATATATATATATATATATATGTATGTGTGTGTGTGGGTGATGACTTTTCGATATACTAGTATATATATATAAATATGCCTGGATACTTTTATCGTAATAAATATATATTTATCTGTAATGTTTAAAAGTCCAAAATGCCGAATACTTAAAAAAAAAATATCTATTTACATTTATTTTTATATTAGAAGCTTCAATATGAATTTTCATAATTTCTATTCCACTCCATAGATTATCAGACATAGCGAAACCACTGCAAAAAACAGTTGATTCGTTTTATAAGCCTCTTTCTAGCTTTTCTGTAAAATTCTTGAAAAGTTAAAATTATTATGATTAAAATTCCTCCCTCTCCATAGAAAAGGCTCTAGCAAGATTGATAAATGACTGAAATAATTATAAAAATACTAAATATATCAAAGAAGTTTGAGAAGAAGAGATGAGAGTAATCTGATATTATTGGTATGAGCCAGGTCTGGAAAAGAAAACGATGAAAAATTAAACGCAAGATGTATAAAGGGAAAGTTGAGAGGATACACATAGAGCAATTTCTTAAAAATAAATGAGAGAAGAAGGGACAAGAGAGAAAATTAAGATAATTGGGATAAATAAGAAAAATTGACAAAAGAATAACAAGCTAGATTTTTGAAACTTGGCAGGATATAGGACAATTGTTCTATTAAAATTTGAAGATGATTAATTATGTTTAAGACATAATATTTTCCCATATAAAATATACACCTAGGCTATTTTTTTGATGCTCATATAATTTATCTAAAGAAAATTAGGCTTAATACATTGAAAGTCTGGTTTTCTCTCATCATGACCCAGGTATTCAAAACCACTACTCCAAAAGTTGCATTGATTGCAATTATTTTGAAGATGTGATTTTGCTTCCTGTTCTGCAACATGTTAGTAATTTCAAAGAGAAATAAATTAATTCAAGTCTTTCAATCGGTTAATCTGTTAATAAGTTCCTAAACCTTCGAGAAATTTTATTTATTTATTTATTTATTTATTTATTTATTTTGAAAATTATTATTTATAATTAATTACCTCTTGAAATAGGATAATTTTGTATTTAAGTCTTCTCATAGACAAAAAAATTTTCTGTTTTTATTTCAATGGATCTATTAATTGAATATTCTTCTTCAATCAATGAAATGTAGAGAAGGCTTTCTACTCCTGAAAACAAAAAAGTTATACATAAGTACATTAGTAAATACCTTATTATTATTACTTGAGAGAAAAAATATTTAAAAAATGAAAAACTAATGAAGAAATAAGGCTTTCTTGCATTTCGAAAAGCGTTCTCAAGTCAAGCTGAGATTTGAAAAACTCTATGACTTCAGGCGCAATATTTGAATTTTTAAGTATGAAATTAGAAACAAGAAATAATTATTTAATTTTTCAAAAAAAAAAAAAAAAAATCAAATCAAATAAAGAACAAGAGTTAAAACCTTAACAGGCAAGATATGATGGAACAAGTAAAAATTAAACTAACCGGAAAAGGATTATGAGCATATTTGCATTGCTCTTGTTAAGATATGATATATTAAGCAATGAATAAGCTCTTAGAGCGTTTTGTTGAAATAAATTTCATGTAATTTTTTTTCTATTCTATAGAAAATAAATAGAAGCGTATATAGATAAATAGAACAACAAGAGCCGGCTTAGATGTTTGCGTATATAATAGTCGGTTCTCGAGCCCCAGACCGAACATATGGGTATGATGAGGGAAAATGTATATTGGGAGTCTCGAGTCGGAGTTACAAAAAAAAAAACTCTGATAAAATTTTACTAGATACTTGGCCCCGATATTACCTTTTTGACTAGGCCCTGACAGTCAAATACAGTTAGAACCGGAATGATCAGATGAATAGAACACAAGTTGAGAGCTTCGAAATTTTAAGGCGATTCGATGGAGTCAAAATGTACGACTCGGTTCTATTTTTCTGAGCTACAGGCACAAACATAATTTTCAAGAGTTTTGTGTTAGGAAGTAATGGTGGAGGTGGTTTGTTTTTGTTTTCGGGGTCGCAATCTTGCTGGTCCCCAAGTTTGGTCGGTGGATGTGGATGTGGATGTGGCGGTGGTTTGGATTTCGTTCTGAGGTCCAGGGCGGGTTTGGTTGGGTGTTGTGTTTTGTTTGGGTTGACTTCGAGGCCTCAATCTGCCTACTCCT
>JAAAKE020169700.1:0-11527 GCA_010014785.2 Anisolabis maritima | reverse complement strand
GGGGGGTGGGGGGGGGGAGGGTGGGGGAGGATAGGACTTAATTTGCCAAATAGAACGAAATTTTTTCAATATAAATATAAAATATAAAATTAAAACCACTCCCAAAATAAAAAGAAAAAATTTCAGAAATTGATTAAGAAAATTTAAGTTGGTCTTTTTTCTGATCTTATAATAATATAGATTTCTAAAAAAAAAATTTTTTCTTTAATTTCCCCAAAGATGAGACGTCTTTTGTTGTTTGTTTGTTTGTGTAAACAAAATGGACATTTGCATTTGGCTAATGGCCGGGATTCGATCCCAGGAGAGGTTTGCTTCTCTCTCTCTCGTCAGCATCATCATCTTCATCATCGCCGGAACAATTAGGCAAAGTAGTTCAAGTACCCCAGTTAAAGGCGGGAATCCTCCACCTCCCCCGGGAATCTCCCTCTCCATTAGTCTGAGTGATCTTAAGCAGTGTCGATTGATTATTTTCAAGCGGAAAAATATTAATCCCTTCTCTTTCTTCTTTTTTGTTTGAACACATTTTTTTTTTAAGGTAAAGCACTCTATCGTCTCCGCATGTTTTTTTTAAAAAATGTAATATTTAAGACACAAAGGTTGAATAAAATCGTTCAAAGAGTACTAGCAATGAACTTTTTGGAGGCTTGAAATTTTAACAAACCCATAAAAAAGTTAAGAGAAATCGTAGCCATGGTAACGAAATATAAATATTTTAAATCCTACGTATAATGATATTATACTTTTTGTCTTTTCGGCATCTGAGACTATAAACGAAATATATATAATAAAAATAAATAAATAAACAAGATTTAATTGCAAATTTAAAAAAAATTGCTAATCAAGTTTATATATTTTTTCTTTTCTTCCGAGCTAAATGAGGAATAGAAAAATTAGTGGTGATATCTACACAATATTATAATTCGAAAATGTTTGCCACTTTAGGCTATCGAGTTGTTGAGCTGAGTGATTATCGAATGCGCGTCATGATGACGTTATAATCATCAGCTGTTAAGTTTATTTCTAAAAGTGAGGTTAGGTTAACCAATAAAGGATGTATTGGTTCTATTATAAAGAAAAAATGTCAACATATAACTTTCTTGGGAAATTTTAAAATTTTAAAGTGGAAAAATTAAATTGAGGCATGCAAATTTTCAAATCTTTGTCTCGTAATATAATAGGTCCGAGTATTTACCCAGTATTTTCTTAGGATACGTTAATATTTTTCTCTTTTTAATTAATACATAAGAGCTTATTTTATTAGGCTAATACTTGAAAGAGAAGAAACAAATTGAACCATTTTTTTCATTTAATGATAATGTTCTAAAGACTAATTGTCACCTTTACATTTTTAATACCGTAAGAGCTTCTTTCTCTCTAAGCTTGTGTGACTATCTGAGTGTCTATAGAAGATAATCGATTGTCACCAATGAAGAGAAGGTGGAAGGGTTTCGAAAATAACCAAAAAGTCACGTGATTTTAAATCAATTGTTTCACAGGAGTAAATAATAATTTTTAATAAAAATAATATATAAATAATTTAGATAAAATTATTTTAAGGTGCGCCTCCACTCCACAATGCGTCATTTAGACAACAGGCAGTGTAATAATATAATGCTACGCAAATTATTTCGATTAAGGCCACACAAAGCAACATGAAAGCCATATCCTGCACATTTAATACTTTTTGAATGGCTGTGTAGCTTGTGGAAAGGCGAAAAATGAAGAATGGAGACTATTTTATTTCATTTGACATAGATATATACACCACTGCTGACGTTTCGGTCCCTCTTTGGACTATCATTATGATAATAAATTACAAAACATTCAACGATTTTAAAGTTATTAATAAAAATATTTTATAAAACGATGGATTTTAAACTCGCTGAATCAGGAGTTGCAAATAGACAGATCTATACAAATGAGTCTCTAATGACTCAACCATAGCTCCGATGACATCCGGACCGAAAAGTTAGCAGTGTTTATATATATGTCAAAATGAATAAAATAGGCTTAATACTTCATTTTTCGCCTTTCTACATATATAACTCGTGACAAAAGGCAACATACCATGCGGTATGGACAAAATCGTTACCTCAGAGTCCCTTTTCTTAAAAAGACTCCCATTCATATTTCTCAAGATTGCTTTTTTCTACAATATGAATTTACTTTTTGTTCCAACAAACAAAACTGAGAGAATAAGAATTTATTTATTAATAAAATTTTCTTTTAGTTAATATTGTCAAGTATTTGAGTTTAAATTAAAAATTAAAGGAAGTATAATTAGTTTTTCAAAAATATTTATATAAATAATGAATATAAATTTGGCAATATGGTCTTTAAATGATCCTTCTTTTTTTAGAACTAGATAGTTCTTCGTTCCTTTCAATGAACTAGTTAATTTCTAGGCAACCTATCTCTAAGGTTACTGTATATCCAGATTAGATGAGCATTAATTTGCCTAAAAACGATTGAGTAGGACCAGGCAGCTCCCACGAAGGGCACATATTCGTCGTTACTTGCTGGAAGGTAGGCAATGACCAAACCACTAATAGATTCTTCGATAGTCGCCTCACTGCTCATCTCTACGGAATTTTTAGTCCTAGAAATTAACAACTGAGCATGAGGAGCTTCTAATCGAAAAATTCATTAGTGGTTTAATCATTTGGGTTGCCTACCTACCAGCAAACAAAAACTCCAACCCATAGTAGTATCAAATGTTTATTTTCAAAATTTCTAGTAGAAATTTATTTTTTAAAATAAAATAAAATAAGTAAAAAAATTATATATTATTTTGAAATATTTAAAAAAATAATAATTTTATATTTCAAAAGCAAAAAAATAAAAAAATTTAAAACAAAAAATTTCAATGACCTGATTTTATAATTGCTTTTTTCTTAATTAATTTATTCTCTCTTGATGACGACATCATCTTAATGATGAAATGATTTAATTGATTTCTCTTTTTTTTATTTTTGATATGGTTATTTTTTGCTTCCCCCAGATCCCAATTAGCCGGAAATCTAATTTAGAGGGATAGAGGGGGTAAAGGACCTTCAAGGGCGCAGAGGAACCTTCTTCCTTCAATGGCGATCCGTTCTGCCGTTTTATGGAGGTTTTTGCGCCCCCCAAAACGCAGTAAATTCCGTAACATTGGATCCTTTTCTGTCTTTTCATGCGAAGAAATAATAATAAAAAAAAAAATAAAAAAAAAAAAAACAGTTTGTTGCGTTTTCTTCAAATTCCAAAACTCATTTTAATTAGCTTTTTGGAAACGGTCGGTGATTGGCTGGATAAAAAAAAAAATAAACCACGCATCGAAAGTAATCCAATCAGGCCGGGAAAAAAAAGAGGAGATGGTTGTCGGAGTGAAACGTTAAAAAAAATAAAAAAGGACGGAGTTCGTGGGAGTTCTATTCTTCTTAAAAGATATACCCTCTACACTTCTGCTCTTTTTGGAAATATATAGTTTCTAATAATATTTTTAATTCAAAAATTTCTCTTATGAATATTGTTTTTAACTTTTACTTTCTCTTATCTAAATATGTAATATGATATATGTGATCCCAAAAACAAATCGCTCGAGATTTCAAAGGAAATTTGAGTAAAAAAAAAAGGTCTTTCTGTTATCTGCGAGTGAACCAGATTTCTCAAAATCCTTTGAGGGTGAAATTTATATTTAAACTAGGAACTCTCGTCACTCTTGCACCTCAAAGGTTTTAAATAAAATCGGCCACCGGGTACTAGTATTTTATTGAAGCATTTTTATAGTTTTTTTTTTCGATTTTCTTAAAATTACGATTTTCATTAAAATTCATAAAACAATTATTTATTAAATGAACTTTGAAATGTATTAGCCCTTAATCGCCACAAAATAGCCACTTTAATCTAATACATTGTTTTTTTTTTTTTTTTTTTTTAGGATTTTCTCTTAAACTATTCTAACGAAATTGATTGGCGATCTAGGGGGTCCGACCAAAATATCTCTTGTGACAGCATATCACTTAGCTTTCTTTAACTGAGGTAGACAAAAGTTGTATGATGTGCGTTTGTTCACACCAGATTTTTTAAATTTTTTTTGGAGCGTATAATCGTAGCTATTGGGATTCCCCGTGATATGAAAACAAACATCTCTAAAACAGTCGATCTGTTCCCCTAACTCTTTTCGCAATAACCCCTCTTTCAATGGCATAGTAATTCAAAAATTATTATGAAGGAGGCTCTAATTTATATATATATACATTTATAGAGAGAATAAAAAGAGAACTAAAATATAAATGTTTAATTTTTCATTAAATCAAATTAACTAATCATAATATATAAAATTTTTCATTTATATACATATATTTATTCAAGATCAATGGGCAGCTTAGTGCTGAGCTTTCCTTTTTCTAAACGATTGCCTCTCCTTAACACAATAACTATCCTAGTAGATTTTCTGAAATGACAAAAAAGAGCTAGGAGAAATTAAATTAAAAAATTTTTCTATTTAATTTTTTAAATTTACGACGTTTGGGCTTCTCCGCAGGACAATTAAGCGTTAGTGAAAATTGTTGGTGAGTATTAAATATAAAAATTATATTGCGAAGATTAAATTAAACGAATTCGCATTAGAATACAAACCCATCTTGCATTAGATTTTGCAATATTAATTTTTATGTTTAACAAAATTTTCACTATCTATAGTCATTAATTGTCCTGAGGAAATGTGTGACCGGCGCAATATCGATAATTAAAGAAATTAATAAGAAAAATTTTTTATTCTCTATTTTCCTCTCCTTTCAGAAATTATAATAAAAAAAAACAACCAACATCTCGTATATCTCAATATTTTCCTGAATTAAATAGTAAGTAAATTAGAATGTACTCCAATAATAAGCAGCTAGAGAGGAACCTAGGTTGTTACCTCTATATTTGAACTTTTCTACATTAATATTCAAAAGTTTAAAATATATTCATAGATGGCTGACATTTGTTCAAATAAATTCCTTATTCAGATTGTACATCTACTCATTGGTTCGAAGAGGACAGAGATGACCCTTAAAATCGTTTATCTTACCTAAAAAAAAAATTAATATTTTATTTTATTTTATCATAAAGCCGGTTTTATTTTAATAATATTTTTTTAAGCTATCATTTTTCACAATGGACAAGGAATTACACTAACCCCCTTATTCCAAAATGTTCTAGAGATATCACTATATAAATATATATCATCCGGTCTAACACTCCAAACCTTTCTAATAAACCCATTTCAAATCACAAAAAAGGAAATTTTACAATAGAAGGTCCTTTTTTTTTTTATAAACAATTTTTGTGTTTTTTTTTTTTTTCTTTAGAATTTGTTGTCGGAAATTGGGTTCCTTTATCTTTCTTTTGTATCATTTTTCTGTCTTTGAGGCTATTGAGCCCATCCATATATATAAATAAATAGCAAAATAGGAGATGGTCGCCGATGGTCCCAAGCAGTCTGCGAACACGATATTTCGGTTTCCTCCTTTACGGAAGGGCTTTCACAAGAGTTGCTGATGATGTTCCAGGTTTGCAGTAATCTTTTCTCCTCTTAATATTCTCGTACAGAATCCAATTTCATCTTCAGTAATCAGGTTGTCAAAAAACGGTACCACATTGTGTCTAATGAGATGTGATGAACATATTCTTATACGATCAAATTCCTTTCAGTCAATTCCTATGGGATCCAAATGCTTTGCTTTAAGACAAACCCAAGAGAACTCTTCTGCAATTTCTTTAGTTGATAAATGTGGATTATTCTCCAATATGGTGCGCAAAACATCATTATCAACCTTGGTCGTCTAGATCGATTACCTCCCCTCAGGAAATAGATTTACTAAACCATCTTCGATAGGTACGAACATTTACAACAACTCTTCCAAAAACTGCATCATCTGCAACAGATGCATTTTTTCCTCTCTGGAACTCATACAAAATACACTGTCGTAAATGCACTTTATCCACCCACATCTTCTGACACCTTTTTCACTCTAAATATCACAAGAAACTGATGAATGGTATAAAAGAACTTCTCTTATTATATTATACACTAGGTAAAAAAACAAATAAAATTCTCAATGACTCACTAGCAACATGTGTTTTTGATTTACAAGCAAAAAGCTTATTTAAAATACAACAGAACTTTCCCTCCAACCTAATAATTCGAAATTTGTAGTAAAACAACCCGGATAACTGGAACTGGAACTAAAGGCAGAACCAAACTGACAAATAGAGCATTCCAAGAGTCTGTTGTAGTAAGGAATAAACCTAAGAAAAATCTAGAGGTAATTTTACCATAACTCTCACACCTTATTTAATCTTTTGCAATTAAAATATTTATTAAAGAGAAAGAAAGTTCTTAAGACATTCGAATATTAAAAAAAAAGTATTTTCTTTTGAAATATTTATATTGTTCTTCCTAGAATGTCTGGAATGTAATTAACTGCATATATTGTTCTTTAGGGAATTCATCGATTTACTCAGAATGTATTTTCTTTGTTATTTCAAAAATATTTATGACCATTTGAATAAGGTATTATTTGTGTTTCGAGGATGGGTTTTTTCCCTAAAAAAAGTATTGAACCCTCTCCTCCTCCACTTCATCATTTTCTGAGAGTCTATCACATATGTTCATCATTGATTTATATGAATCCCTCCTTCAAAAATAATTGAACAAACGGTGCCTTTTGTTTCGTCTTAATGGATAATTAGGAGATCTACATGAAAATCAAATTTCATAATGTTTTACTTATTATTATTTTATGTAACTCTTCTAATTATCCATTAAGACGAAACTAATACAGAATGTCCAATTCCTTTTAAGGGGGATAGTATGTTGTTACGTACAAGCCCATAAATATTAGAGTGAAAGGATTTTACGGAATTCTTATGGATTTCGCCAATATTGAACAAAATAGCGAAACGGGTGGCTTAAATATCCTAAATGATATTCTAATTTACAAAGTTTTATTTATTAGGAACATGGCGTAGCGAGTGTCGTCTTATCGGTTTTCACAATTTATTTTTCATATGTTGTTAGTTAACTAATTAATAATACTGTCGCTTCGAACAGAGGTAGAGGTCTCACTTCACGTTCCGTGGCTCGCTTGTCGGCGTGAGCTATAAAAATTTATTAAAATTATACTGTATTTGCCACCAATTGATTTAAATAAATATCCAGAGTCTCAGATGGCAAAAAAAAAAAAAAAAAAAATTAACAAAGATATTTTAAACTTTTTTTTTGAAACTTAATCTTTCTCTAAAATGACAGTTGGATTTTTGGTTATAATAATAATAATAATAATTAATTGAATTATATTTTTTTAATAGATAATAAGTTGTGCAATAATTTCTAAAAAAAAATTCAAAAGTGACATTATGAAATTTATTTATTTATTTATTTATTTACTTAAACAGCAACGAATACCAATAATAGAGGAGAATATATAAATAAATAGAAATGTACATAATTAAATTATTTATAATTTTCATTCAAATTATTATTTCTTTCATTAATAACAACAAATAAACAATTAATAAAAACAAAGTAAAAAAATAAAAATGATTAACTTATCTAGTAGCCTCTTGTATATAAAATTTCTTTTTAAAGAAGCTATTTAAGGCAAAATCATGGGGTAACATATTTTATACTCTGTATCAATATAATTATTTATTTTTTAACTAATATTACTTGCGATATAATCTATTTAGAATATTAAACTTTAATTATTGGAAATAATTTTTAAAGAATTATTATAGTTAATTTCAATTATTTAACGACAAGGAAATTAAAAAAAATAACACATGAAATTATAAGTGACACGATTAATTACTTAAATTTTTCGTGTGAACTAAACATTTTTTTATTCCAAAAAGTAAAAAGAGATCGAATATAAAATTTTTCATAGAAGAGGAAGTCCTGAGGGTGAAACTAGAATGCACTAAAAAATGGTCCTAAGCATCAGCTGGGTTCATTTTCTCCTAAACGACTATATCCAACATCATTAACAACATATTCATCTTTTTATTTAATTTTTTATCCTGATCTAAAATTCCCTTCCTTCCCCCTCCCCCTTATAAGTACACATATTTTATTTAAGATACCTGCCTCAACCTAATTTCTTTTCATTAATTTATGATGAAACGATATGAATTCATTTTCAAATAATCTATATAATATATATTTTTACTTAAAAAACAAAATATGCAAATTTATAAAAAAAAAAAAAAGATTTGAGATTTCAAAAAAAATAAAGAATTCTTTTGAAATAGATATTAATATTTATCTGACCAATTGTTTTAAATATTGAATATTATTTTTTTCATAACACCCACAACACGTTCCTGGGTTGTTAGTATACGATTGTCTGTTGATTAGGGTATTTTTTAAGGAGATTGTTTGGCCTAAGCGCACATAATGGCGGAATGAGGGCCGCGACAATGGTGCTGATAACAAACAAGTAATTAGCCCGCAAGGAACAATGTCCATTCTAATGAGCGTTAAATGGGCAGCGCAGGTGATGTGACGTCATGGGTTGGGCGTGGCCAGGGGGCGGGGCTTCATTTCCAGAAGGCGGTGCTCCTCCTCTACCGCCGATCGAGCTCGTCTGTCCGCCACCAGCTCTCGTTCAGTAAACCCGATGGCCTCCGATTCGGAACATTTTAACCCACAACTGCACCTCCAACCGGAGAACACCCTCAGGTTTCCATTCTCGCACCATGCTGCGATGATTACGCCAAGCATAGTAACGAGCACTAGTGGCGGAGATGTCTTATCGACGAGAACTGATACACACATCAAACGACCTATGAATGCTTTTATGGTCTGGTCGCGAATACAAAGACGGAAAATCGCCATCGACAATCCTAAAATGCACAATTCTGAGATTTCCAAACGTTTGGGTGAGTTTTATATTTATTTATTTATTCATCGTAGATTAAACTTTTTCCTTTCTCTTTCTTCGTCTTCTATAGAGATTTTTTTTAGATATCATTTAATTCTTTTTTAATTTTAAGTAAAAAGTGAAAATATAAATAAATAATTCTTAGAATTTTTTTTAGATAATATATTGGAATTTTTCTTAAAAACGATAAGCCATTCGTTTTTGTTTTGGTTTTTTAAATTTTACTAGCTACGCAATTTCAGCGGACCCCACACTTGGCCGGGGAGCTTTGTTATTTATTTTATTTTAATATTATAAACCATATTTTTGCGAATTTTTTTTTCATTAGTTGATTTTGAATAAGGACAGACTGGCATACACGACCTTCATATGAATATTATCTTTACTTTCTTCACCTTCCTAAATTAAATAATATGGATAAATAGATAATACTTGTGCATTTTACATAATTAATTAACATCAATGGCGCAACTTCGAGGGTTGTTGGCTCTGTATTTTACTATTGCCTGCTTTTCATAATTAATTTATATGAATCCTAAATACTTTTTCAATACATTTATTTCCCTTTCTATTTTTTCCTTTTGTAAGGTTCACTTCTCTTTCCATAAAGGGCCCCTTTTGGATCTTTCAGGTTCTTTCTTTTCCCTTTTCATATATTGTTTTTATATAATACCCAAAAACATAGAACTATCGATATAGTAATATACTATAACAACGTTCCCCAAATTTTTTGATATCTCCCTGAAGCGATTATTATTTAATCACTTTTATAAAATGGAAATTTTTTATATATTACTTTTCATAAAAATAAAGTAAACCGTTAGCCATGGGCGCACCATATTCATCATATTTAAAAAACAGAATGGAAAATTAATTAAAATAATTGCAAGTTAAAAAATAACTTTATTTTTTTATTTTTTAAGTCTTTTTCGGCACTGAGGCCATTTAGACCTCGTCCTTATTTATTTACACCAATTGGTAGCCAATATAATATAATATAAATAAATTTTTGTTGGTCGGGACGGGAAGCGAACGATTGACCTTTAGTACCTGAAGCAAGATCTTTACCTCTGCACCAAAAGACAGGTCAACTTTATTTTATTTAAATACAAGTGAAATTTATTTAGTGAAAATTTAATTTTTATTACTGGCCCTTAGCACATGTTCTAAAGGTCACTGGTTCGTTTCCCGGCCTGAGCGACAAAGATTTATTTATATTATATTGGCTACCAATTAATATAAATAAATAAGGACGGAGTCTAAATAGCCTTCGATGCTGAAAAAGACTAAAAAAAAATTTAAAAATATTTGATGATTTATTAATAATGATATCAACATTCGTGTTAAATTTTACTTAAACCAGGCGCTTTAAGGGCCATACACCAGGTGAATGTAAATATTTAATGAAAATATTTCGTGGACATCCGGGGATCGAAGTCTAAAATTAATAAATTTCAAAAAGTGAGTGTTCATTTAAGAAAGAGTGTCTCAACCTTTTTTTTCATTCGCGTCCCTCTTTTAACTAATTTGTGGCGCCCCTCCCCCCACCGAACAGAACGGGGGAATTTCAAAACGCTTTTGTCTATTTGTAAGTTTAGTCTTATACACAATTAAATATATTATTGTATTTAAAGCCATAATTCTTAAATAGAATTCAATTCAGTTTTGATTATCTGTGTGCAAACAAATTTTATCTTTATTGGTGAGCCGGACAAGATTTTTTTTTTTTAATTTCCAAACTCAATGTATCCGAAATATTCATTGTATGGAAATAAATGAGGTAAGAACAATCAATTTTTGTTCTTATTTAGTTTACATATTTCTCTCTAAATTGAAAGCGCATATACGAATTTTTTTACACATTTTTATATTAGATATATTTAATTTAAAAGTTTTTAAATAGAATATAATTATCTTTTTTTTAAATGGGTTTCAATAATTGGAAATTTTTCCCTTTTTCATTTACTCGCCCCCCCCTTCTCTTTTCGTAGGGGTGCACACATCACAGGTTGAGAAACACTGCATTTTAAGGGATTAAATAGATATAATCCTAATTATTTTATTTATTAATAAATATTTAAGTTTTTTTTTTTTGTCAAATTTTAAATCTCTATCACTCTATTGTTTATTACATTTAATTGAAAAAGGAATTGAAATAATGATTATTTTAAATCATTTTTTTAAAATTCAAATTCATATGTTATCTGCGTAGCCAAAAGGGTCCCATTGAGTTGGTAAAAAAACAAAACATGCAACAATTTTTTTGATTTTTCCTCTCCCTCCCCCCCCCCCCTCTCCACTTCCCCTAGCTATTCCGCCAAGTGTCTCTTCCTCTTAATCTATTAATTTCCAGAGAAAACATGATTTTTATATATTTTTTTTTTTTTTAAATAAAAAAATATTAATTTCATTAATATTCTCTTAATTCGGGAATTTTCAAGAAATAATTATTTATTACACAAAAAAATTTTAAAATATGTGTCTTTTTCGGCCATTTAGACTTCGTCCTCATTTATTTATAATTGATTTATTATAAATAATTTAAATAAACCACTGACCTTTGACACATGAGATGAGATTTCTACCTTTGCACCAAAAGACGGAGGGGGAGGGGG
>JAAAKE020169689.1:0-11528 GCA_010014785.2 Anisolabis maritima | reverse complement strand
TTGGTGGGGGGGGGGGGGGGGGGGGGGGGGGAGAGTCCCAAATGAAATTTATTTCTTCTCTGGAATTTAGAGGTAGTTTTTTTTTTATAAGTGGTTCTTATTCCATTTAAATTTATTATTTTTAAATTATATCCTTGATTTTTATGAAATCTTTTGGAAATTTTTTACTTTAGTAGGCCACTGGTCCCCATTTAATATGCCACCGGTTCTATTCTTTTTGGTATTCGGAACTATTTATTTACCAAAGATAAATCGAGGAAATGTGGAATTATTTTCTAAGCGAATACAGAACCGAACAGAACCAAAAAACGAACTAAACTGACCAAACCGAACCAGACTAAACAAGAAGCAAATCGTAATTAAGTTGAAAATGAAAACTACTACTTCAACATTTTTTCACAATGAATTTTCATTATTGTGAGATAATTTTCAGTAAAATAAAATTTAGGTTTAAAAAAAAATTTTAATTCGGTTTAATTCAGTAAGATTTGGTTTTTGTACGTTTCGGCCAGTTCAGTTTGTTTTTTGATTCTCTTCCGTTCAGTTAGGGAATAAAAAATTGCAGTTTCCCAGTTTGTATTTTCAATACTGGAACGAATAGAAACGAAGTGAAGTGTACTATAACGCACTGAATTATACTGAATTAGAACCCATAATAACCCTAAGATAAATCGAGGAACATTTTAATTCAATATTTTTTTATCTGTAATTACTTCAAGTTAAAGTCCTTATTTTATTATTCCACTTTTATTTATTTATTTTTAAAAGCAAACATTTTGTATTTTTTTTTTTCAATCTATTTTACTGAACCAGGCAAATTATCTCACAATAATCAAAATTCATTGTGATATGTATAAATTATTAATAGAGAGTTGACGAGCCATTTATTTATTAATAGAAACATTTATTGGATTCTGACTATATTGGGATTGATAAAATTATTTGTGTGATGAAACCTTTTCTATTTTTACTTTTGCTTATTCTTATTGATTTTTCAGTAATTTTTTTCTTTATTAGTTTTTCAATTTATATTCTTTACGTTTTTTTTTTCATTTTTAATCTCCCCGCTTATAAATATTTAAATTATTAATTTTCTCTTTAAAATTATATTTATATATTCAAACCAAACAAGGAGTTCAAATCGTTTACATCTCTTTCGCCTTCTTGCTTTAAGGCGATGGCTTTTGCAACCTGCTCCAGAGGTTATTCTTCATCAAAGCAAGTTTAAGGGCATAAAAAACTGGTTTTTCCTTTTTACTTTCTCTTACCTATATATGAAATATATAGTGAGAAAGTATTACAATCGCAAGAATAGATGTCGAGATTTCAACCGAAATACAAGTTTTGAGGTCCCCTGAGTCTAAAAAAATGGGTCTCGCAAAATGGTCTGTCTGTTTGTGTGACTGAACAAAGATTTCTCAAAAACGAAAAAATATAAGAGGCTGAAATTTTATATCTAAACTAGGTCGCATGCACCTCGAAGTTTTTCAATAAAATCTACCAAAGAGTATTAGTACTTTACTAATGTACTCTTTTAGTTTTGATTTTTTTTTTGATTTTTTCAAAATTTGCTCCAATGATTTTGATTAAAATTCATAAAACAATTATTTTTAGATGATCTTTGAAATGTATTAACCCCCCCCCGTTTGAGGCCCACTTTACTGATGTAGTCTTTTGCCATTCGGGTAAACGCGAGAGTAATCGCTCTATTTCTTAAAATACTCTAACGAAACTGATTAAATTGGCATTAAATGGCTACCTAGGGACACCGACGCCAAAAATCTGGTGTGATAGTACATCATTCAACTTTCCTTACCTTAGGTAAGATAAAGTTGTGTGATGTGCGTTTAGTCACACCAGATTTTTTAAATATACTGTCCTATAGAATGGGATTGTATGTTTATAAATGTCTATATATCTTATTACATTCTTTTTTTTGACCAGCAATCGGAGAAATTCTTGATGTGAGGTGAGACATTTATGAACGAAATTGAATTTACAAAATAATAGGAAAAAAAAATGTTGATTTTTGTTTTTAACAAAAATATTGACTTCTCTATAAATGGATTTCATATTAAAATTAAAAATATTTAAGATGAAAAAGCAATTAAAAAATTTGCCATTTGCCAAGTAAGCAACAAAAAAATCAGCATAATCATTAACCCTGACCCATTATATTAGTCATATTGTAGCAACCAGCACACCGTCGTCATTTCATGACATCACACCTCATGACTATACCTAGAAAAAAATATCCTTGTATTTAAGATTTAATTTCTTCTTAATAATTTAAGAATTTAAACTATTTACACATAAATTATTATCTAAGGTAAAAAAATATTATCTGGAAAAGTGCTTTGAAATTCCAGGAATTTTATTTAAAGAAGGGAGAAAAAAAGATTTTATATAATATATGGTAAATAAAATATTTTAAAAATTTAATCCACTCTGTGAATTAGAAATACAAAAATTCACCTACTCTCCAAGCGAGATATTGTAAAAACAAAAAAATTTAAACCTCATTTATTAATAAATTTTATTTTTATACTTAGAAACAATATAATTTCTTAAATAAAAGTTGTTGTTTGTTCTTGAATAAGCTTTTAGTTTTCACTGTACTTGAGGGAAGAGTTGATGATGCTTAAATAAAGGATGATGATTTTCTTTTATTAATATGTGAAAGTAAAATATATTTAAGATTTATCCTTGGAAATAAATAATAAAATTTTACCTTTTTAAGGATTTATTTTTTTAAACATGCATCAGTTTGCTAAATTAATATTGACTGAGTGTATGAAATAAACGAAAATATTAATAGTGTGAAATGGTGCTTTATTCAGAAAAGAGGAGCCTTCCACAATCAAAGAAAAGCAAAACAACTCGACAAAAGAGCAATAAAAACATGGCAAATAGCTGAAAAAAATCGCAAAAAATTAACAATTATAACAAATATATCTCCCCCCTCCTTTCTATTATATAATATGTTTGGAATAAATAAATAAAGAATATAGAATAAATAAATAAATAATAGAGAAATAAAGATGTAGCTAAAAAATTTTTTTTGAGAAGGAAGGGCGGGGGGAGCGAAAGAGAACTTGTCAAGAAAAAAATTTTTGCAAATTTGTACTTTGTAGGAAAAAATAGATTTTATTTGACCTCAAGATTTTACGAAGAAAGTGAAGGAATGTATTTGACGTCAGGTTAAATAAGTAAATTGTAAATTGGGTAGTCCTTACATGTTTTTTTAACAAAAAATACAATATTATTGTATGTCTCTTATGAAAGTACATATTGTTGGTTACATCAGATTTTTTGTCAAGGTTCAAGATTGATATGCATATAACAAAATATTTAATTTAAAAATTTTTTGCTGACTAGATTGATGAATTATTCAGAGATAAAACTTTGATTTGTTTGTTTTATTTTTTCTAATAAGAAAAAAAAATTTTTTTAAATGGATATTATCAACAGATGAATAATTCAAGTTTTCTCTATTGATATGATCAATAAAGAGCATTTTTGGCATAAATTATGTTTTAATTTATTTTTTTAAGGAGGCGAGTATTTAAACGTATTCAAAATAACTCGGTTTCAAATCCAAATTGTCGAAAAAAAAATGACAGTGTCCCATCTAACTTTTTTTAAATTCCAATTGTACTAAGTTTTTATAGGTCTCTTTTGACAAACAATTGAACCAAATATTACGCTATTACAGACATGTTTAGAAGCATTCTGCGTCTGAACATATAATGGTTGGTTCAATTACTTTTTAAAAGAAACAGATAAAATAAAATTTTAAAAAAAAAGTATTAATAATGAATTAATAATTAAATGAAAATGTTCGTCACCATTGGAATTATTTTTTAATACATTCTATTGTCATCGCAATATGGAAAATTTCAGATCACTAAGCTTATCTTGAAGTGTTTGAAAAATCGAGTATAAAATGTTGTCTAGAAAGACAGACAAAGCAAGTTAAATAAAAGCGTTAAAAAAAAAATTAAATTTAAAATATAAACTTTATATTTCAATAATTAAAAAGAATTCTTTATTTTTGCTGAATCATCAAGTAGTGAGAAATAGTTTTAATAATAATAATAATAAATTATAAATAACCGATTACAAAGAAAGTTGAATCAGCGTAAAAACAAAAGAAACTTTTTTTTTTTAATGCGAAAGAGAATTAATAACGATTTATAACTAACATCTGGTATTTAAGAAAAATTAAATTATAATTTATTTATTTTTTGTTGCAGAGAGACTTGGGAGAAAGTGAATTTGGTATTCCATGACAATGGCACTATCGGCTTTCAACAACGAAAAGTCTATCATTTCGTTGAGGAGCTCTCCAATGGTTTCGATGAGGATCTCGTCGTCGTGCCTAATATCCCGATGCTGGTAAATACCCAACTTCCTCACTCATTATGATTAATAATAAACCCAAATAGGAAGGGATCCAATCAAGGAAGAGTTTGGTAAAATATGCATCATCGTTAAGTTATGTTAAATAAAAGGTGAAAGAGGTTTTTTTTGCTTAAGCATCGTCATTTTATTTAATACGAACTCACTCTCTAAGAAAAAAACTTGGCTTCATCTTTGTTCAAGAGATGGAAAACAGCCCAACTCATTAAATTCGCTCAAATAATTTCTATAGTCTAAATAATTCTGCAAAATTTTCTTTTTTCAATATTTCCGCATAAGTTTTTTTAATTTCCCTTAATATCCTAAGGTAGTAGTCGTATAAGTTCTATAGGGAAGACTAGTAGTAATCGAAAACCCTCTAATCTAAAGTCTCCTGAGTCTAAAAATCTAGTCTGTATATGTGTGTGTGTATATATGGGTCTGTAGATATGATTGTGACTGAAAGGTTTAATGCAATGGTTTCCCTCTAGGGAGGCGCAAGGGCGAGGGTGTAATTTAAACCAAACAAACAAATTCAAACCACTCGCAGATTTGACAAATTTGCTTCTAATAAACATACTCATCCATCGCTCTAATTATTTTTATAGTGATAATATATATCATGTATTTTGTTACACAGGGTGGCCAAAAAGTCACTTTATCTATTTTCATTTAAAATAACACATCAAATATGTAAAAATCATGTATTATTATAAAAATATAAACAAACATTAGCAATAACCCTCAAAATGATGACCTTTGTGTTCGTTTCAAGTTTTATATCTGTCCTTAATGCGCCGGATTAATTCTTTGTTATTATTAATATGTTTAAAAGCATTCTCAATTAACAACTTTAAGCAGTTAATGTTAATTGTTTTTTTTTTTTTTTAAACGCCTTTCTTTTTGTCCATAAACCTTATGAGTAATCGAGCATCGTTTCAACAAAAACAAACCTTCTATAATACACATTTTGCAATAGGGAACGTTTACAATTATAAAGGTAAACTATTGACTATGATTTCGCAGACCACAGCCGTCTAGAACTAATATAAAATTGGGATATTGAAACATTGTATTGGTAAAGTGAAGCTTGGACCACCCTATATATATATATATATGCCGTTTAGTCATAAGACTCTCGTATTTATAATTTGATTTCAATATATTAGAAACACCCAATTTTGTATAGATATATGATTTATAGATCTATATATAATATATTGAAATCAAATTATAAATACGACAGTATATAAGAGGAAGCTAGTGACTAAACGGCAGACTATATATATTTTGTTTCAATAGCAAAACTCCTAGAAACAAAATAAAATATCTAGCATTTTACAATAAGTAAAGAAGAAAACAATTTGAGGGCCAAACCAAACGTGGGTTGCTACATTGTTATATTTTGTTTCAATATGTCAAGCCATTCGGAGGTATCTACAGACTTATACACATAGACGGGATTATTAGAATCATGTTTTTGGACTCATAAGATAGAATGAAATTCCATTTGGAAAAAATTAACTTTTCTTTATAGATCACTTTGGGATTATATGAAAGTAACATGAATTTTAAAAAATATGTATACATGTATAAAGAGCAAGCTTTTCAATTCTGTCTCTATAGGTGAAATGAAATTCTGAATAAGATAATAAAAGCACTTTCTCGATAAGAGAATAATTGGATAAGAGTGAGTTTGCAAGCTCCGAAAGTTGAAGGAGGGTACAAGGTGGAACGTTTAGCGTGCATCGTATATCGTATTGCATCGATTTGACGAACATGTGGCGCATTTGTGTCTTTCAGAGCGCAACGTCTCAGAGTAAGCATGCGGCCCGATTTCTGCGCCTGGCAATGGCCTCCATCATGGAAATCCTCAAAGTACGACCGTTCGTTGAAGTCTCCGTCAAGCAACTGCTCTGGGGCTACGAAGACCCTCTCCTCAAATTAGCCAAGGACGTCGTGCCCAAGGAGCAGAAGCTCCCCTACCTCGAGTTTGGTCTCATGTATGGGGTAAGCAACCGTGTCAGACATTCTTAAACAATTAATATCGGAACAAAAGAAAACAAATAACACTCACTCCCCCTTGACCTCACTTTTTTTTACATTCATAAATCACCAACTGAATATTAATAGAATCTTCAAATGAATAATAACTAATAATTAGGAAAAGGAGGTTGTATTTTTGGTGTAGCTTGAACTAGAATTCTTTGTTATTAAAAACAAGTTAAGTAAAGTCTCCAATGTGTATGTATACACATAGGAGACTTCATTGCTTAGTGTTACTGGATGGCATCCTCTCTTTTCTTGCACTTCTGATCAAACAAGCACTAATCTATTCGTGAATATTTTTTTAGATTGTAAGTGTTATTAAAATTTGAAAAAATAGTATTTTTATTATGTTACAATTTTTGACAGGAGGGGGTGGGGGTTGAACCTTTAAATTATCAGACTACGGCAATTAAGAAAAAATGTACATAAAATACTTGGGATCTATTTTTACTTTCTCTTACCTAATCATTAAGTAATGAAAGTAAGTATATGCGAAAAAATTCGATGTTGAGTTCCGGGAATCCCGGAAAATAATATCTACCATTGTGCCTCTCTACCCACCGTCTAAATATTTCGAAAACGAAAAAATGTGTAAAATTGTATAAACATTTAACCTCATTTATGTCTAAATAAATGGAGATATCAGATTAATTGCTTCTGCAATTAAATAAATAATAATAATTTTATTCATTATAAAAATTAATATTAAACTTGATGCCAACTTTAGTCTAAATGGTCAATATGTAGTATAACAAGGTCAGCAGCTATTTTTTTTTCATTTTAAAATTTTTTTCTATCTGATTTTTCGTCCTTGATTAAGGTCGTTTTCAGAAACGTTTACATCATTATTAAAAAAAAATATTTACAGGCATTATATTATTTAAACAAGCCTAAAGATAAACAAGTTTATCTAAAAATTTAGCTTTTCCAATTATCAATATTAGAACTGAATAGTCTGAAAAAATTTTAATTTTGATTATCCAGGAGAGATGAGTGGATTGAGTCAAAAAATACAAACGCTTTACATATTATTATTTCGAAGTTAAGGAAATAATGACATCATTAGTTTCGATGTCAAAAAAATTTATAATGGATATAAAATTTGCGTATAATGTAGAATTTTTGACGTTTTGCCAAGCAATAATGCACTGAGGACGGTGACATGTCAATGACACTACACTTGGAATAAATATTTAATTTATTATAAATTCTTAAAAAAATGTAATATCTCTAAAGAAATTTTTAATAATGAAAGAAAAGGTTCATCTAGATCTGGATATGTTTTATAGTGAAAGAGTTCACACTAGATGTGTCAGTCCCTGAGTAAAACTTTCGTAGATGTATATTTAAGATAGAGAAATACTAACTGCGCCCTCTGTAATAATATAATATAATGGCCTAATTAAGGGGGGGGAAGCTTTGAATTTTCAAATTAAAAATAAATACGTTTAAAAATTCAAGTAAATTTTTGTACACATTTTTGTCTAAAATACTTAAAGTTAACAATATTTACCAACAAAGTCTAAGTTGCCAAAAGTGGATCTATTTTTTAAAAAACATCCTCTTTGTTGACAATCCTCCCCCACCCTTTGAAAAACGTCTTAGCTACGCAATCGCTCTAATTACTTCTTAAAGTTTTACGCGCCTATTTAGATTTATTAAAATGAAAAATTCCCTATTATTTTTAAGTGATAAGAACTATATTATTTTAAATTGCGCTAATTAACTCATGATATTTTTAAATAAAAACAAAAAAAATTAAAGAGTACATTCTTCTGTGAAAGGAAAATTTTTGAATGATGGAATAATATTTCATTGTAAGCTTTTATTATTTTTCAAATTCTTTTAATAATACGACTAAGCAAATTATTAGACCGTTTATTAAGAAATGCTCAACTCTCTTTGTCAAACTAATCATTATTTATGTTGTTTTTAAATATTAATAATTCCCATTAAGATCACTTCGTCTTTTGATTTCGGAGCACCATTTTGTTTAAAATTCCTCGTTTGAAGGAATATGAATCACCGGGTGTTTTGTATTTTAAAAAGTCATTGATATTTTGATAAGTTTATTTATAGAATTTTCATAGTGATAATGAATGACCAATTTCAAAACAATGTCGGTGAATATTTCATCGATTTTATCTAACAGGATATTATGATTATTGTTTAAGATAAAAAACGAGGGGTCATTTAGTCTAGGTAATAAAGCAGTTAAGCACATAAAGGCAAAGGTTAAATAAATCCATCTTAGGGTTAAAATTTATTCATCAAAGGTGGCTCTCCTTAGGGAAGGAAGCCGGAGCTAATGAAAGTTACTTCCTGGAGTAACCACAACGTCTCAGACCCTGACATTTATGAAAAGAAGATAAAACATTATTTAATCAATTAAATTCGTTATAAAAGTTCTCACGTCAATTACAAAAATTTAGATTAAAAAATTTTAACATATAAAATTATTTATTATTAACATGGAATAATGAAAAAATATATATATCTTGGGTACGGAAACAAAGTTTTTATTGCTAACTCAGGGGTTCTCAAATTTTTCTCTTACCTATATATGTAATATATAGTGAGAAAGTGTTTTTTTTTTTTTTTTTTTTTTCAAGGGAGAGGCTATTTTTTTAAGAAGTCGAATATCTTTTTAAACTACAAATAAAAAAATGAATTATTGTTTTGTATTAAAAAAAACTTATAAAATAATTTAAATAAGCACAAATATTTAGACAATCATAAATTAGAATTATGTTAATGTGAATGATGGAATTATTCAAAATTTTCTTATGTTGAAGAACCCCAATATATGATGTCAATTGTTCATTAAAGGAATTTTGATTTGATATATTTCATTACTGAAAAAGTGTCTTCGCATAGATACCCAAAAATGAAGATAAATTAGAGCTTTTTCGTACAAATGTCGATCCGATTTTAACCGCGAACCGGATGAAAGTAGCCTTCGGGCCGTAGTTTGGGTCCCCAGATCTAAGCTATCAATTTTAGGGGTTCATTCTCACATGTAAGAAGAGGGAGAAAAATGTCAACAAAATTTTATCATTTTATTTTAATTAATTTACTTTTTGCCAGCTTGGATTTTGTTTTCAACTTTAAAGTATCTTTGTCAAAAATTCCAACAATAAAAATAGATTTTTTCCAACTCGATCGTGATTTTCCCAAATCCAGACGGCCCTTGTGGCTAGAGAGATTACTTCCATCTCCTCTTGGATTCTACCAATTCTACATTAATAATAAATAATTTTTGACCAATCTATTTAAATCATTCTATGTGATTTGTTATCTTATATAAATAACTTTCGCATATTTATTGAGATATTACTGCACATTTAACAATTTTTTTATTTTATATAAATCCGGTCTTTACTTAAGATTATTATTTTTATCATATCCCAGAAAAAAATTAAACAAAGAATTTTAGTATTCATGAGATAATTAGGATCTCTTCTTCCTTTGCTTTATTCTCAAGATGAGAGTTTCTGCATTGTATTTTTTATATTCCTCATAATGTCCTTTTCATTATTTAATTTGAAGATGCGACCAAGAAAACTTAATGAAAATATCGAGAGTGGTCTCCCCTCGATTTTCTCATATACACATATATAGGTGTTACCACAATTTTTAGAAAAGCGTTTTAGGTAAAGTTCTACTTCCGGTTACCGGAAATGGGCCAAAGTTTTAGAGTGATATATGATTTGGCTGTAATGTACGTATGTAAAATTTGATTGATATATATATTAAAGCTCGAGTCGTGTTAACGAATAGACATCCGGCATAATTTGAAAAATGGTATTTTTGGACTCCGGGAGGTCCAAAACGTCATGGACAATTACAATACTTTCCCTATATTAAAAATACTATAAATAATCTCAGATGCCGATAATAATTTTTACAAAATTTTTTTCACTAAAAAATTATTAAACAAAATAACGGCAAGACTTTTGAATACTACTGAATATTAATTTATGAATTATTGTTTATACCAAAAAAGCTACTTAATCCATAAATTATTGTAGTGTGTAAATTTGAAGGACTAAAATCACGTATTGTCAAAAATAACGTCAGCATCTCTGGATTCAAATATGTCATGAATAACTTGATTGAATTTTATTTCGGTTTATCTTATTAAATTTTAATAAATTTCTAAACATGTTTAAGATTGTGGAATAAATTTTAGACAAAACGAGGTGACGCATCACAAGATAACATTATTCATCGTCTCTCCCTTCTAATCCCTGACATCAAAATGAGTAACGAATATTCACCGGCATTGACTTCTTGATGACGTGAACTGAATATATAAAATTTTGTACGAATCACCCGAGGATTATTCTAACAAATACACTTAACAAGTCTCTCTCTTTATTAATTCCCAGAACCTTATTTATCTAATAACCAACAATTTTTTTTAAAACTTTAATTGCTACATTTTTTATTAAAGTATTTTTATGCCCGTGAATTAAAAAATCCTTGGCCTGGGCTAGGTTTTTTTTATATATATAAAGTTATATAATTTTTAATTATATAATTAATATTTAATTATTAATAGAAAAAAAATTGGATTTTTAAAATAGTTATTAAATATGCATTGCCAAAGATCGCCAATTTTTAAATTGAAATAAAAAAGTTGCAAAGATGTTCCAAGCCAAGAGTGAAGAGGTCGAGTGGAGGGACTCTGCCCTTGATGTTTCCTAAGATGAAAAATTTCTATCTAATTGTTAAAACAATTTTTAAAACAAAAAAATGTCAATTAACAAATTTTTTGAGCATTTTCGACCAAAACAGACAAGTTATTAAATTTCATTCAAGTTGGAAAAATTAGGCCTTAAAAAAAAAGAAAAAAATAGTTATCAATAACGAGACAGGACATGTGTGGTTGATTTTTATTAAATACTGCATTTCGGTTATTCGTTCTGCCCTCTTCTGGTACAATTCAGATACAAATCATAAACAGTCTAAGATCTACAATCTGAAGTGAAGCCAGAGGACAGCTATTTTGTTTCTCGCTTCGCTTCAGATTGTAGATCTTTGTGATTTGTACTTGAATTGAACTTGAAGAAGGC